>JBCAUI010515700.1:0-68552 GCA_038406195.1 Haplosyllis anthogorgicola | reverse complement strand
CATGTGATATTGTAACCTATATTGTCTTAGTTTCATGATAATGCCAAATGAGCTCAGGTCCATCTGGACCTATTTTTACATGTAAGAACCGTATGCATTCAAACCAAACGCAGAATGACTCGAGAGACAATGCCATGATAAAATCAATTATCTACCTTAAAATATTCCCCTTGTTTAATCTGAATGCATCACCTTTCGATGTGTAAGAACAACAGAAGACCACGTTTTTGGTAGTCATTGTAAACACTGCGAGGTAAATAATTCATCCGGTTGTGGCTGATGATGAGTTATTCCCTTCATCAGTGGAATATTTGAGGTGTACAAAAGTACGAAGAAAAAAGATGAAGTCATCGCAACCAAATAAGGCTTTTTTTATTTAATTGTTTGGATTACATTACCCGCCGCACCTTGAAATCGGGATTTCAAAAAAACCCAAAAACTTATGGCAGATGAAACACATTCTGCATGGCAAAATATGGTAGTCTTCAAGCTGACAGATGTTGATCCGTTAAAAGTAGAGAAAAATATTAATTTTATTTATTTTTATGAACAGTTTAGCTTTTCAGAGACCAAGTTCAATTTTTATTTTTATTTTTTTTCCGATAGCCGCACTATGAAAATCCTGACCACGCAATGTAATCCAAATGATTAAAAAAAAAAAGCCTAACCTGTTATTCAGAAGCAGAGTCTCTGCAGTGTACTGTCCTGACGAAGCAAATTGATTCATGCATCAGCATCAGCTGTGGATTGTGTGAGCCATCAGACCAGCTTCTGCAGCCAGCGAGTCTTATTGTGTTACCTGTCTGATTCAAATCTGAAAACCCAGACAAAGACAGGATGACTTCATCCACATACGAATACTAGAATATAAAAGCTCTAATATGTTAATGCAGTACTTTCCAACTCCCTGGCCTGGACATTAAATGATGCGTTCATGGTGGCCGCCATACTTATTGTGGCAGACTGTTGGTAACCTTAATACCATTATAATCATCAGTTTAATTAATAGTTTTGTTACATGAACTTGCGGCATGTAATGACCGTTTTCCTTTGGTAATCACACGCAGGGTGTTGCATGTAATGATTAGTTGGACCATTGTTAGTATTTTATTACCAAATGTGAAAAGCCTACTATTATTGTTTATAACAGTTTGTGTTCATACAAAGTATATCAGGAATATAAACCAACTGACCCTGAATGGGCATTATGCTCATTTAGAAAAACTTCAAAGATGTTCAAAATAAAAAGGGGAAAAAAGAAAGAAAGAAAACGCTTAGTTGTCATTGGCAGAAGTGGCGTTCGATTTCTATGTAATGCAAGGACAGCATGTCACATAACATGTACTTTTATGCAGAACTTCTCACAATTACAGCTTTAACGGGCTCTTTCAAATATCACTGAAAATAGTGTGAAAGCACTGAAAGGTACAGAAATGAGCAATTACCGAGCGTATTTTTCCGAAACATCATACAAATTGAAAATTGCTGACCGCTCATACGTGGAAACGTGACCGTGTATTTGCTACCAGGCAATAGATTAATTCCACATGTTTTGCTTATTAAACATTTTTTTCTTTTTATGTTTTCGCTTCATAGATTTGCCCTTCACGGATCGTGTCTACTTTTTCAAATTTGAGATGCGATTCGCTTTTAGAACATGTGTGTTTGTGACCTTCGTAAATCCACCAGGCTTTTTGACTTGTTAAGTTTAAGCAAAAGGACCGCTCAAGACCACACACGGGCCATGCTGATTTAGTAGCCCAAGTACATTGAAGTTAAGATTTTAAATTAACCTTGGGGAGAAGAAAAGCCAATGAATTCAGTAAGGCTGCCAAACCTGGTTATTTGTCTTTTTTCATGGGTTACTTATCTGGGATTTGATCTTAGACACTTATTTGTATCCTTGGGATATTGTAACCTATATTGTCTTAGTTTATGATAATGCCAAATGAGCTCAGGTACATCTGGACCTATTTTTTCTTCATGTTATGAACTAATCAACCAATTTAATATTGCAAAATATGTTTGCATATCAATTTGCATAAATACTATCGGTATATATCCTAACAACGAAGAATCTGCATGTTGGAAAATGTCATTAAAACGTCCAGATCCCTAACGGGACAAGCTTGTTTAGGCAATGTATATCCAAATTGCAACGTTTTGACTGTTGCTACAAATTTGTAAATGTGCACTGGGAACCAAATATAAGGCCTCAGATTTTGCTTCTATGCAGCAACACAAGCTGCTTACATGGAAATAAGACGAGGTTAAATTGAATTGGGAGTTACCAGGCACTTGGGCTCCTTGTAAGGCATGTTTCCTTTCATTATAAACAAGAGGGTAGAAAAACATGTTGCCTGTTGATGGGTATCCGAAGATGTTTTCCCAGTCAAAATAAAATGACGCAGTTTCGTGAAAATCTTGCATCAAACTTAAGTGGCAAAATATGGATCTTGCTATATTTTCCGTCAACGAACAATAGGGGGCTCAATTCCACATCGAATGACGCTTGTAACGAAAGGTGAATCGTTCATGCAGGTGGGGGAATTATTAGCATGATTTAAAACTATGGGATAACATAACGCATTAACGCATCGTATCACATATATTTGGTCTCATTGTGTTAAGATATGTTCGCAAATATAAGAAATTGCCAAATGGCGTTATCATCTATTTGCGGATAGGCTGAAAGAAACTCCTTTCAAAAATTAATGTTTGCTTTCACAGAAGGTTATGATAATTATTTTGCGAGTAATTATTTCTGTAATAATATAATGTAATCCGTTATATTGACTTTAGTTTTTAAAATTAAACAGGAAAGAAATCCATCAGTGATAGTTATCCAACAACCAGAAGGAATGGCGGATCTGAGTGAAGATCATCTGCATGGTTTACAATCGGACGACCATTGGGACGACGCAAGCAGCACAGCGAGTAGTGGATCCAGTGGCACCGGATCGTCATATCTCTCCTCGTCCGACCATTGTCAAAGATTTTTCCTCAACTTGAGATTAGAGGTGAACGAACGTATGTTGTCATCCAGTGAAGACGAACTAACGAATACAGGGTTAGTCGCAACGTCGTGGCAGCGGCAACGGATGCGTCGTAAGCGAAGGCGGAGTAAGTCACAAACTACCTTTCTAATTTTTCATGCTTATTCAATTATAGATATAATTTATAAAGTTTACATCTTAAATTAAAAGGTCCCATACTCCACAATATCAAGACTTGGATTCAGGGAGCTAATTTTGCCGTGTGCAAATTACTTTTACGCACTATCCAGTACGTTCACCTTGGAAGAGGGGAAAACGCCAGCGTCAATGACCCAAAATCGCCACAAGGCTTGGGGAAAATTTTTTAATAGACACTCCCTCTTACCACTTGCATTTTCATAAACTTAAATGCACATTATGCGCGTGATTAGACTGGGTTATTTCCAAAGAATTGACAACAGTGCGCACACAGTTTTATAGTATGTCCTATGACCCTACAGGTTATAACGCATGTGCGCGCACACTTTTTTCATTAGAAACTTATACGTCCAAATGTTAAAGCAACGAGGCTAACACTAAAGAAGTGGCGCTAAAATGTAACTGGACGCGCATCAAGGGTTATGAATACACGCTGTTGAAGGCGATCCCGCGCCGTTCAACCAGAAATTCTGGATCCGCCCCTGCCTAGGATGATGAGGACGTCACAGAAAAAATTCAGTATGCTGTAAAAAACGGACGGCCCGACAGAATCAAAACGCACAGGTGGTCTGATATTATGCCATTGACAGTAGAGGGCGGGTTCTTGTGGAAATTTGAATGTGTGCACCATTACTTCACCTACAGATGGCTGTCGCACATTTTCTGCTCGGCTCCGATAGAGGCTGATAATGCGTAATGTTCTCCACAATATCATTTAGAATGATTCAAGTCATATGTATCTTAACAGATGGCGACATTTGTTCCCTCTCTGATAGTTCAGGCAGACACAATGAACAGAAAAGTCTTTGTAAAGAGAAAGGTTGTTGTTAAAAGGAAATCCTTTCGCTTGACGGAATCTTTCTCTTCAAACAGATCCAAATACAATGGATTTTAATAAAACAGGCAGCAGAAAATTGTTTTCGTTAGAGACAAACTTTCTCTTCACAGGCTTTTCTTTCAAACAGACTACTGTATTTATTTACAATTTATACGTAAAATAATATTAAATCCATGTTGTCTAGTAGCATTACGTTTAATAACTAATAGTTTCCAATTCCTTTAGCTTTATTGCGAAGAATTCTTTTGGTTCGGTAGGAGCGTCATTTGTTTCAAATAATTGTAATTGCGTTATCGGAAAGCAGAAAAGGAATGGTTGGAAGTAATCCTTGTAAGAATTGGAAGAAGCGTAAACACTGGCGAAGTTAATTTGAGGAATTGAGATACGGCAAATTTTCAACTTAATGTTGCATTTACTTTTCACGTTAGGCCTAATCATCAATTCTAATCATGAATCTATGTACATGTATTGCCAAAATACTCAATGTAACATTGTTAGAACTGTATACTACAATTGAGTGGCACGTGTTAGAATCAACTGCAGAGCACGGTATAATGACGAGAATAACGGGAGCTGCATCAAATTAACTTTAAAAAGTTTGGACGCCTATTAAATGGATCAAGTCGAACTTTCAAGTGTTGAAATAATTTCAATCCACTTTTTATTGCGTAAATAGGAAAATGTTAAAAGTTTATGTGTTAAAGCAGCATTTTAAATATAAGTAAAAATTGTAATGTGTAAGAAAATTTATTTTTCAATCAAGATCATTAGAAAAAGTAAGAAAACATAATAATGTCACTTATTACAATAATAGTATGAATTTTTCACGAACTAACATGTATTTTCCTGACTGCGACATGTGCATAATTGTTATTCTAATCATCCATTCAACTTTCAAGTCTCTTGGAGTTGCTTCAAGCGTAAATTTGTAGTGCCTGTAATGCCAGTGTAGTGTCAAAATTTTAATTTGTAGTGCCTATCGTAAAAAGATCAAAATCAGAAGGCCTCACCGAAACAACTGTACAAGAAACGGTTTGTGATAAAATGCGGAGATGTAGCATGGTGAGGATGAACCAGAAATAACTTGGCTGAAACCAATCGATAATAAGTGCGTGCGTCATTTACTAAGATGAATTGTTTTCTGGGAGACCACTCAGCTTCGCTTCGTGGCATTGACCTGCTCGGTGCAGACTTGCAGCTGTAGCAGCAATATTATTATTGAAACGAGGAAGCGATCTGAGGTGAATCCACGGTTTATTTTTAGCATTGACATTCTGAGAATAGACTACTGCAATGACGTAAACCAAGTAGTAAAATTAGCACACAGTGTATTATTAGAAAGGGGATTTCTATATTTAGTAGCTATTTATTCCATATATAGGACTGTAAAAATAGACTAGTCTACGTTGGTAGTGTGGTAGAAATGACAGTAATGCAGGAAGAGGCATCCTCTGCCTTTTAAAAAGAAGCTTTACAGGAATCCCCAAAATAGCTCATTACAAATATAACCACAATTTTTTACATATGTAAGTGAAACTGGCTTTAATGTGGGTGAGGAATATAAACTGTAGACTGTTTGCAGCCTACGTGGATTCTATCATTGCCATTATAAACTACAGCCTTTCTATCATACGCTACAGCCTTTCTATCGTTTATGGCAAAGTTAATAGTTCAAACTAACTTGAAATAGACCAAATCAAACAAAAGTAAGAAATCTCGTTGCACGTACGCAAGCAATTCGAAACACCATTGACTTTTTTTCGCACTTTTCGTGAAAAAATGAAGTACTTGATAACAATTGTTATAACTTGGCTTCTGACGAAGACCATTAATGTAAACAGTACCAAGTGAACAATGCTTTGACATTCCACCAAGACAGGTAGCTCGGTACATGCAAATTGTTATTGTGGAGAGTAGATAAATTTAGGAGTTACAGGGACAAAGGGGTGATGTATCATTGCTCATCAGTGTCTGTACGCTGGAGGTCAATGCGGGTCCTGCCAATCAAGTTTGAAAATGCCTTTCACTTGCATCACCTTCCTTATAAGTAGCTGATAGTGTAGGTAAATAGCAAAGCATCAACTTCTGATATATTACAGAGTGCTTCCGACAAACCTGTAACGGTCGCTCATTCATAAGTACAGGAAGTTGATTTTTAAAAGTTAAGGGAGAATGTTTGAATAGGCCTGCTTGAGAACAGATTTTGTCCCCATTGAAAGTAAATGAGGAAGTGGAGGCAATGAGATAGCATACAGACCGTTAAACCTTAACCTGCTTACAAGCATCATCATAAGTCAACTGTAAATAATGTCATGTTTAAAGATATGTATTCTCCGGGACCTGCATTCCTTTTAAGATTGAATTAAAGCCCTCCAGTATTGAGATGCACAATGCTCAGCTTGACGCTACCTCACTTCCGCATGTGTTCAAAAGTTATTTCCTCGTTCCATGTATGAGCATTAAAATTCAAATTGAGCTTTCTTTTGTTGTGAAATATGGACGATGTTTAGAGACTCTTATTTGATAGTCATGTGGGTTTTCTTTCTTTTTCAAACGCAAATTTTGAAAGTGTGATTCAAATTCTATGCAAAAATATCACAAAACTGCATGGCCCTTGTAGTGCCAAATACCAGAATATGAGGTCTTAAAATTCGAATTTTCACTTCCTGATAGCGTTATCTTTTAAAAAGGAAGACCACTTGGCAGTTTAATTTTCAGTTTAAGACCCTTTTGTTAATTGTTTAGTTTAATTTGTGACATTTTCATTAGTATTAATTGTCATTGTAATTTTGTATTTGCATTGCGTTTTCTAGTTCGAGCGAGCATTCGAATTACCTTACATCACACGTGTACAAAAAAGGAAGTTTGTACGATATGTAAATGTTGTTAAGTTTGATTTGTGGGCAGGGGGAGGCTTTAGTACTTTTATTTCTAAAGCAAATCTGCCTTAGGAATGTAGAAGAAAACAAACATCCATTAGGATGCAGGTCACATATATTTTAGCCAGCACATCCGTGTACCCTGACGAGCTTGCACTGGGTAACATTTGAAGCTTTTTTCATAGTCGAGTGTTTTTGCTGGTGTTTTGGATGTAGAATGATTTAGGCTTTTCTTTTTTAAGCATTTGGATTACATTACATTGGCAGGATTTTCAAAGTGCGGCGATTGGAAAAAAAAATTGAACTTTGCCCCTAAAAAGCCAAACTATTTGTAAATGTAAATAAAATTTTGTTTTTGCTCGATTGACATTTGATGGTTTGTGTCCAAGATGACCATATTTTGCTGTGTGTAACATATTTCAGCTGCCAAATGAGTTGTTTTGGTTTTTTTGAAATCCCAATTTCAAAGTGCGGCGGGAAATGTAATCCAAACAATCAAATAAAAAAGCCTTAGCTGAGTTGTACAGATAACCATTTTGTACGTGCCCGAGTTCTAAGGTTCACTGCATATCGGGTGGAGACTCAAAAATGCCTTTGGATCTGGGGGTCCCCGCTTTTGAAAAGTTAAATGACAATAAAGTTACTATTTAAAGTAGCCATCGGACCATAGGAAATGTCAAACTCTTTTTTTTCCACGAAATGCAATTTTACGTAAACAACATTTTTACATGGACTTATATATCGTTTTACAAACATGGGAATGTCGGGTATGTGAATCTACTGCCCTTCGCAACTTTACTTTTATCTTTTCCGTCTTTCAATAATCAACACAACGCACTGAAAATGAATTAAAATTGAGGAATGTAGTACCTGAACTCATTAACCATCAGTTCAAAGTCATTAACAATTGTCAACATTAATAAACTAGTGAATGCGTGGTCAAAAAAGCATTTTACTGTAAGATTTGCTATTGGAAATGCATGCCCACATGCGATTGGTCGATCGCTAATAGATGCCAATAGCGCCTGCATACCGATAGGTCTGGTTGTTGGCGACCTGACCTAGGAAGTAGGATATATCAGTTGTATTGGGAGAGCTGCGCTGGCAGCCTTTGTAAAGAGTCACATGACTAGACTTGTTATGTACACTTGAGTGGCACACTTCCTTGAGTTGACAGTAGAAGCATGAGAGAGACTGAATAGTTCGCATCTGAAAGCAGCACACTGGCATTTCCGTCATCACCCAAGAAACTGTAACAACGGCCAGCTTACAAATACAGCTGGAAACAACAATAGCTTATAATGTCATCGTTTATCTGAGGACCTGTCAGAGCTGCCGAAGCTGCACACTCACATACTATATATATAGTAAGGATTTACCTTCATAGCGCATTCTAGTAGTGAAGTTGTACTCGGAAGGATAAACCACAACAAAGGGACACGCAAAATCAACTCCAACATTCACACTGCTTGTCTAGTCGACACTTTGCTCAGTCTTTTGATTGAACTTATTGGATATATACTAAATACTCATCTTCAGTCAAAGACTTTTAAAAGAGAAGCTTTAAAGTTTGACTACACTTTTAAAATTGAAATTAAAAGTGATTAGTTCAACACAAGAGTCATAATGTTGGACCGAGGTACATCAGTACCAGCGCTGGATCTGCGTTTACCAAAGATGATGGATACTTGTGATAGAGACAGTGGGGTTGATGACGATCAACCTTTGAACCTTTCTGCTATAGACAAGTCCCTGAGCCAGGACGTGTTCCTCGCACGGGATGCTAGTACACCTCCGAAAACTCCGACCACACCGACTTGTACCTCATTCAAAAAGAGTATGCTCAGAAGATACAGTAAGTGTTGTTTCTACTATTAGGCAGTGCGCGAGCCAAACAAAAGGAATTTCCATAAGTCACAGTCATATAAAATTTTTGACGGATCAATGTGAATTTACTGTTTGAATTGTTATCTTATTGAAAACTAATTCTGGTCCGTTAGTTAATTTTATAGTATTAATTTTCAACAAGGATGTACGTATTATGTGTACAAATTGTTTTTACGGTTTTCATTGTTTTTTTGCCAACAATCATTACAATATCCATCCTGTTACATTCATTAGCGTTTAACACAATTTCGCATAGTTGAAACATTTATGCATTATTGCATGATCTTGTCAATACTATCCAGGGTTCGTTCACAATATTCTCATTACATTGTTGTTGCTGGAAGAGAGAGGCATTTTGTGAGCTGAAACCTTTAATTGGGATGATGCACACAATGCGCATAGCCTACCAACGAAATGTTAGCCTGAAGCGCATATTTTGGTTGGACATCGGCATGTATGAATAAAGCGAAAGTGTCACTGAGACCACATTGACTAGACTAGTTGAGGATGACCTGGACAAGGTTTCAAAGACTAACCAGGTCTCTTGACAGGTTGCATGCCCAGTCCTGATGATGGTTACCTTTGACCAGAAGAAACCCCCGTAGGAAAAAATGGAAAAAATACATTTGCCTGGTAATGCTATGGGTCAGCGGCTTTGGCCCTGATACTGTTATCTGTTCTGTAGTACAAAATGTATGACATTGAGATTATATACAGTGAATGAGTGCTGATGTGATCTCCTCACCTGTAAAAGGCAGACAGAGATGGTCGAGTTGTACTGAGGACAGCAGCACATTAGTCACATCTGTGTTGTGGAGTTTAAGATACACATTACCAACTGATACATTGCAATGAAAGTGAATAACCTATTGTAATTGAGTATTGAAAGTGTTCGTCCCGTGATCAAATAGCTTATGCGTCACAAAGCCCCAATCATCAGATCATATAGAGTGAGAATTAAGTCCCAGTAACTCATTGATTTTATCTTTGTTTATAATATTCGTGCACATCTGTGCATTGAAATGAAAGCGTGGCCTGGTTGCACTTTACTGAAATAGATCGTGTATGTTAATATTGAAATTTATTAACTAAATTTAAACACCTTTCAAAACTGTAGCGTAAGGGTAACTAATCTGGCATCCTTTGTATAAAATACTCGAACACAAATCGGGACATACCAGATGTACACTTTTTTCTGGGTGGGTTGGGGAATTTAGGTGCAGTTCCTGAAATGTTAGACAAAGCTTACTTATCCGGGTGGCATAGGTCGTCCAGGCATGCCTTTTGTAACCCTTACATAAATCTGCAAAAATTACTGTAACAATGTGACATGTAATTTGGTAGATAAGCGGGATACTTATGTAAATATACGGGTGATTCGAGAAAATTCGAGTTAGACTTTAGTACTTGTAAATATTTTTGAGTATCTGCGCTTTCATGTTCGTATGCCCTTTGTGTCAGACTCGTACCTTGAATTCTGAATGTTCATGAAAATGAGAGCAAAATTCGAAATCTTGCGAATCTGGAAGTACATTGTTGAAAACATAAATTGAGGAGTGCTCTGCTCTAGACGAGGTTCTGTTTTGTTTTTGCGGTAAACAACTGAAGTGCATGTCAACAATGAGAAGGAAATTTTAGGGTAGGATCCAAGCTGGGAAGAAAGTGTGGTTCTGCGGTATGTTGCATATGACGCTTGCGGATTAAGGTGTCACGCACATTGAGCCCCTTCTGTCTAACCTTGTGACACAATATACTGCAGAACATTGACTGTTGTAAGCAGTTGCAGGTGTTCTATCTGTAAAATAGCACGGCTGTCCTGGGAACGTGGCAATCCGAAACCTTCCTCCTCGCCCCTCGTGTCATTCCGAGAAATATAATTTATGTGCCAGGTAAAAGAGGCTTAATTGACACAATTTCCATTAGATTTGATCATTTTACCGACCGTTGTATTTTTTCACTTCGATTTTCACCATTAGAATTGTCCTGAAACCCAAGGAATTCGAGGGCCTTCCCCGTGGATTTCTGTCATGGGGGTTCAGAGGACCCAAGATGGATCATGGAACTGTCCCCATTTTTACACCTCCCCGATGTCTGGTGCCCAGGAGCATCTTGCATCACGGCTTTGTTTATTTTGACTTCGTTTTTCGTGTTGTTGCATATATCACATTCCAGAAGTACCGAAGGACTTCCTTCTCCAGAAGATCAACTTGATAGATACAGGACTAGATAAGCTATTAGATTACACTATTAGGCAGACAGTGCTTAAAGATTCTGTGTGATTAAAAGTACTTGTCAATTCTCATATTGAGCAACTGAGCCTTGAATGTCATTTCTGTTTGTGAAAAATAATCCGGTGGTGCCATGACATGCGGGGCAAGGCAATTTGAAATCGGTGCAAAACACTTTACAAACTATTTCAAATTTGTGAAGAAGTTTTCATAAAAGGTGTTTGACACCCATTTATAGTTTAGTCTATAGATGAATGGCAATTCACTGTAATTGCATGTTGGTATTATATAAGGAGGCTATTTACTTGTGGGCCCTGCATCCCGTGCACAATGGTAAATTTAGCAGAACTGTTTGCACTTAACCCGGAACTGACCAACTGAAGCAATACATCATCCATCCTCATCTGTATCATACTGTATTACAGATGTTTAAATAGCTCAAAGTTCACAGTATTCAGGAACTCCTGACTCAATCACTTCCTGGAAATTGCCCCTCTTAACCCAATATTTTCCTTATTTCCTTGTGTTTCAAGATAATCAACTTTTTCCCATTGTTGCAATGTGCGGTTGTAATCAACAGCACTGTCACAGAAATAAATAGAAAACAATTTTCTATTCCGATTATTGACTTATTTAACTGTAAATTGCTTTCAATCCGTGTTTAATGTTCTTACACAAATTAACATCTTACCTATTTGTTTAGGTTTCATTTCAAAGTGAAAGTGTAATATAAAGGTGGGAAAATGATAACAACATCTGGGCCAACATGTCATGTGTTATTCTGTCATGACGTATTGGTGATTCAATGATAGGCTTAAACAGTCCCCACATAAAGGCAAATTACATCTCAATAGCATTTGTTTCATTTGTAAAATGGTCATTAATATCGAATAATTCCAGGGTAGCAAAGAAAGCGAAAGTTTGACATAATGAAGGCAGATATTAAAATGCATAATATGTCTGCCCTTTATGCAGCTTTGATTTTATTAAATTTTCACGTTTCTTTATTGTGTACTTGCAGTTGACGCCTGTGAAAAACAGCAGAAATCTGTACATCCGATGTCCCTCTTTAGCATGGACTCACCCTCTACCACTGCCGAATCTAAAACATTCCTTCAAGGGATCCTAGCAAATAGGAACCATCATTCATGTATGTACATTTAATATGCTAATATTTTCAGCTTAATTGGGTTCTTATATAGGAGTGGTTATAAATTTTGACATTCATGTTCACGGTTATTGATTATGAAAAATAGAATAAAACATCCCATTCAACTATTTTTTGTTCCACTGTAACAACACACCCATCTTCTTATGAACGGGATAATGAATGTGTTTTGTGTACTTATTGCTGTGAGAAGTACTTCCTTGCAAATAAGATGTAGGTGTATTTGCATTTATCTGTTTGAGCCATTTTTTCTTCGCAATTCATAAGAATCTAAAACGGGAAAGCACATCCCTCACATAAAAGTCCCACAGGTGCCTTTTTTCCTCTCCAGTGCGAATTTGTTTGTATGTTGGTATATGCTTGCCAAAAACGGGGTATTCATTTCTCAAGGTTATTAAATCTCTGCATATGAATGTTTGAATGAAACATTTGTGAAAGGTATCCAGAAAAATATGAGTTGGTTACATTAAATCATCATAACACTGATGTTGATAAGGTAACAATAGAGGGTACTGGAACAACGTAGTACGAGTTAAGTGCTGGGTGTGGTGAAATGTACTCATAGACTGTGAAGTATCAAAACACATAACTTACAATCAGAGCAGAGCAAATATTGCATTGAGCTTGCGAGGAAGCATTTCTATGCACACAGTAATTGCACTGTCGAGTTCCTTTGTAAGGTCGCCAAGGTGAAGTACACTACGATATCAAAGCCCCCAAACAGCTTCCTGGTTTCTAGTAAACAACGTTATTTTAGGCACAGACCATTGAACCACAAGTACAGTTTGATCCCTCGTATATTGGGTCGGTTTTTCAACCTAGACATAATGTAATAGATAGACACAACTAATCAAATAGTAGTCCCGTGATTGTGAATATGTAATGGCAGGT
Source organism: Haplosyllis anthogorgicola (assembly GCA_038406195.1). NCBI lineage: Eukaryota > Metazoa > Annelida > Polychaeta > Phyllodocida > Syllidae > Haplosyllis > Haplosyllis anthogorgicola. The sequence goes on along the minus strand of JBCAUI010515700.1, from coordinate 55,467 downwards.
TACCGGTTTCTATTTAATGAATAGCCATTATGTTTACAAGGAAGCTCAATTATTTTACCAACTAAAGACTTGCGTACAGTCCTTGCAGAGAAATCAGTGTATCCGGGTTATTTATTGTGGCACAGGTCTCGAGAATCTTCCGGATTCTAGAGAAAGCCGTAATAAACAAACAACTCAATCAATTGGGAAAAATGTACAAGATCCGAACACTTTCAGTTTTTGTATCTTTTCACCAGACAGATATTGATAATAGACCAACTTGGGTTTTTTTCTCATTTACAGTAACATCACTGCCCCCAAGTCCAGCGGATACGGACAGTGGAGTATCTGTATCGGACCATGAAGGATCTGATGAAAGACTACGTGTTCCTGGTAAGGGCAAAACTAAATTACAAGCACTTTTCATGAATAGAAACTTTACCGTAGGATGTTCTTCAACAAAAATTTATTATAGCACCAGGATTGAGACGGAACTGGCAGAACAAAGGAAATCTATATCTGTACCACGTTTCTAGGTGGAAAGGGTAGACTGTAGGATTTATTTCCTTTCGGCCCACAATTAAAGGTCCACAGATACATTTTCAAGGAAACCCTCTTTTATGTACAGATGTAGCTTTTATTTGATGTCGTTTTGTCCTTGGAAAAGATAATGTACGTTTTCCAGTGCACATGAGTTCATTAGTATGAGAAAGGTACAGTATTATAGTGGAATGAAGAGAAGATAAAGATGAGCAGCCACTTAACCAGATGTGGGTCGGAAATTTTCGTCAGTAGAAACCATAACTAATGAGCCGGCCAGAATTAGAAACAGGGAGGCTAAATATAGCGCAGAAGTAGCTAAATTTATCTCTACCAACGCAAAATTGCCTCCACCTGCAGTAAAAATAGCTGCAATGACGTCAGTAATGTAGAAAGTTGCCTGGGGCTTGCCACAAACTGCAGCTTCATCTGTCTCCCTTGCAAAAACACTAGTGTTCGCATTTACCAGACATTGAATTAATCGATTAAAATTCGGTATTGTCATTTTCTGTAAGCGCGTGGGAAAATTAATACTGTTTAGCAGAAGAATATTACAGCGATAGACATACAGGTCATGGGGATATCTAATTGGGTAACTGATTTATATAATCTGTAAATTCAGTGCAATCAACCGAGGACATATTTGATCAGAATTTTAGGATAGTAAAGTTTTATTGATAGATTAAGTGACATCCTTCGAAAATTAACACATAGAGGTACGATTCATTTTTACCTGTTTTGTACATTTTTTAATTATATATACAAAAATCGGCATTGATCTATCACTTACGTTATGTTTGAATTTCAAGTTCAACTTATACATGTATGTACGTGGGAGTAGGTTATCTTTTTTGCGTAATTTATGGCCAGTTGGAATAGGTAGCGCGTAACTCGGCCCGTTAAACCTCACAACTATTCGTCCGAACCCTAAGAGCATTATTGATTGCAGCAACAACAGCTTCCGCCTTCCAGCCCAAGGACGTTCTGCAGCTGAAAGCAAAACAATCAATTTATCTTCTTGGCAAAACCTCCTTTTTGCAAAGTTCATTAACGTGATATGTTACGGCCGATGTCTTACAAACGCAATCGTGTTTGACGCCCAAGATGCACATCTATTATCTTGACTATGATGTCAGGGAGCGTGCAAAAATGTAAACATGACAGTGCAATGTCAGCTTCTTTACCCCGAAGCTGCCCAGAAATAAATGTCGAAGGTCGATACGAAGGTAATGACGTCAATAGGAAACCGCCGAACAACTTCCTCGAATCCAGGATTCTAATTGAAGCGGGAGAAAAATGTACATGCTAAATATATCCCGACAGCAGCCAGAAATAGACCTGCCGATACTATTCTAGGAGTAAATTAAACTAAAAATAGGAGACCAAATAAAGGAAAGCTACCTAATTTTGATCTGCCAGTTAACGTGGGTGTACTATAGTCTGCTATATTTGGGAAAGTCATGTCTAGATTTAGAAATTGGAATCTCTAGAAATAGGAATTCCTTCATTATGCATGCTGCTTTTAGAAGCTATAAGAGTATTTTATATATATAGAATTCCTTATGCGGCTGAAATGTGACTAAAACAAAATTCTAATGCCTTCATTTATTTGTGCTGTATTAATTCTTGAGCATTTAAAGGTCAGCGGTTACTTTCGGTCTCTCGCGTCGGAAACCTGCTTACTATCTATATCACTAGTGTCGGAGTCTGTGATCTATCTATAGCTCTACCTATGCAGGGGCGGATCCAGGATTTCCCGTTGGGGGGGGGGCGCCCGGCCTGTTGGGGGGGCGCCACCCCTATTTTCACCCAAAATTTAGCGGAAAGTGCATGAAAACGAAGAAAATTTGGGCCATTGGGGGGGGGCACGCCGGCAGCACCTACCCCCCCCCCTAGATCCGCCAATGCTATGGTGTATTACCTGTTTACTTAAACAAACATAAGTAAATTATTCTGTTCTTGTAATTGTAGTTGTGAGCAGTAGTAGCAGCAGTGGTATAACTAGTCCATTCCTACCCGGAAGTCACCCATACCCACAGTTACCGGGCACATCATCGCAGTTACCGGGCATCGCATCTCTTTCACCGCATCACCGTCATCAAAACACCGTAGCGCCGCTCACCGTGCATAGCATCTCTGCCTCCCCGAGCAGCACGAGTACCACAACCGCCACACACTCGCCAGTCCTGCAGCATCACCATAAGCCTCATATGAGAAGAGCCATTCCGCCTCCTCTTAGTCCTGTTGTTGGAGGTACGTACCTGTGTACATGAATTAAAATAAAAACAATGCCTGTCATCAGCCCATAAATTCCCATACAAAACTGGAAAATTGGAAACTACAGTGCCCCCAGACACAGCTTCCGTCACACACTGAAACCAGATAATGACAGATTTCGATTTCTGTTTTATTTATTTTACGTCATTGCTATGAATTATAAATGTAGACTAATAGGGGAATTACACAGTCCTATAATCCATACATTTTGTTGATATGTTGTTAACTAACTAATGTATGAAATGTCATCACTTACTTAGTGACGCAATTATATATTTAGCAATGTGTATAATGTCGGCCAAATAATTCTACTCGCATAAACTATCGCCTGGGTTTCCACATTATCAATAAGATTTTCTTGAAATTTTAATAACGCATCTTACAACATAATGATATTAGCAACCAGGATATTAGTAAACACATTTGTCATTCAGACGTATTTGAGATTATTTTTTCATGAGGAAATACCAATATTTGGCAATGATCTACGACTAAAAATATACCTGGCCGCCATCCAGCATCAAACATGAAGTACACTTTTTGTTCCTGATTAGCAATCAAGCATTGAGAAAAGTACACAAACAATAAGGAGGTGTTAATAAATGATTGAGTGAATTGTATCCGAAATAGAAATCTTATTTGTTAAATGAAGAGTGTACAAGTGAAGTTTTGATCCCACAGACGCTACCTTTGACCTGAAGTTTTAATCTCTTTAACTACTTTGAACACAGAAACCAGTTTGAAAGTCACTTTTATTATCTTTCAAGTTGCTCTTACTATAACTGAAGTTACAACCTTCCCTCGGAAATCTATCAATGAGGGTATCTTGGTAGATAACCGAAGAAGATATGCTAACAAATTCTATGCACATCAAACATTGATATGTAATAAATGAAAGCATTAATCAATCTTTATTAATGCTAGTAAAGCATGCTTCAATTTAAGGATTTAACTTCAAAAGTGATTCATGACGCTAATAAGGAAGTTCTTGCAAACATAAAGTTACCATCCTATTATATTGAATCATTAATGCTGATTGATAAGCTATTTTAGTACTTTTTTTGGCAAGACTCATCCAAGAATTTTGCTTTTCCTTTGTCCCATTATTGACCACCTAAATGTAATCTGTGTGTTTGAATGAGGAAATGACGCACAGTGGACGAGTGGATCTATGGATTGCCAACGAATAATTAGTGTGGTGTCTGGACTTGAATAATGGACAGTTCAATGTGACCCGAGCTTTTGGCTCATAGGTGACTTCAAAGTAATTTAACCCCACGATTTAATTTATAATTACTATTTAATAATGTCAATGATTAGTTGAGTCCTGTGTTTACTTTTACACAATATACTTTTATTCCTTTCCTTTGTCTGTACATCATACATGTTACTTTCATAGACCAACCAGTGCATAGTATCACCTACATATAATAAGCAATAACTAAGCACTAGCTAATCCATTACTTGAACCTTCTCCTTCCAAACCCAAGAGCAGACTGAAGTTCTGACTTGATTGGCTTGGATTTTAAACACTATGTATGTTTTGGTCAACCCACATATATTTCATATGAACATATTCATTCTATTCAGTTACCACTATATCTTACTGTGGGTTATGAGGGAGAGACAATTGTGATGTGAAAATATACTGGTCAAGCATCTGTCTATAACAGATGCTTGACATCATTATATTACATGTTGAAATATTATATATTTTATACAATATATTATTCGTATATTTTCACTCGGTCACAGAAATACAAATAATAATCAAAGTCTTGCGTGCAGGCACGGGGCATACATGAGGGATTTGAAAGGCAGTACGTATTTTGTTGGGAAATAAGATTATCTGTATAGTTATTCGTGTCTGTAGCCTACAGTGGTATACTTTGTATGCTATCTTCCCCTTCTGCATGTTATTTCTTGTTTTGTGTTTGTAGCCTCAAAAGATAAGAGCTCTCGATTTGCAGAAAGTGATATCTTAAATATTATCTTTCCATCTTTGAAAAGAAAGTGAAAGGATGAGTTCCTTTGAAAAGAACTACGATGCCAAGGAAACTGCAAATGTAATACTTTTATGCTATGTTCTGGATGTTCCCATATTCTTTATGTTTTTGCTGATACAAGGTGGGCTTGCATAGAGAAGTGAAAGCTTTGCTCTAGGCACAGGTACCTGAAAAATATTACAAATACCTGTTCAATACTAGTAGGAACTAGGCCAGAGTATATTATATTGCTAATTGTAATGAAGGCAATGTATTTGTACACTGTAGTGCAGAGACTGTTACAGTCGGTACACATACAGTGAACCGCGCTGTAGTCGAAGATTCTGACCCATATATAGTTGGTCTGCTGCAGTTGAAAGTCCGATAGACTAAGCGATCTACTTCAGGAAAAAGGATTCAAGTGTTAGGAGACGCAATAGTCGTCCAAATAGTCGTATTATTTAGTTGAGAAGTTGTCATAAGGTTGTACAGTACACATTTGTGACTGCTAAATACACGAATACAGATCAGTATGCCACGAAATCTTGGTCCGTATCTGATTTGAATTCGTAGAGATGCCTTTTTGCTCTTTTCCACACCTCCCAATGGAGGGCTAATTTAGAATTCAGTTTCGTTTGGGACATTCTTAGCTTCATCCCACTCGATGATCCCAATAACGGGTACCTACAGATGACTTTGAATTTGTGAAATTGCAGGACAGACACTGGATTAGAAACACTACTAGGTTATTCAGTAGGTCACATATTACATATGTTATGACTTCGTTTGACTGATGGCTGTTTTGCATAGTCAGGTTGATGTAACATATTCAGGGGCTGAGGACTTTGCATTGGCGGATCCAGGATTTCTCGTACCGGGGGGCGGGGGGCGCCAACCCAATTTTCACCTATTTTCACCCCAAAATCGGGAAAACTGCATGAAAATGGAAAAAAAATTGGCTGTAGGGGGGCGCGCGCCTCCTGCGCCCCCCCCCTAAATCCGCCAATGACGTAGAAAACGGTGAAACGTCTGGACTACAAGATTGTGACATAATTCAGTTCAAAGTTCATTGATCTCAAGCTACCACACAGATATTAAATACTTTCATTACAGCGATTGTGCTTATTACATAGGACGGAGAAATATTTCATTATAAGGCTATATGATATTGAGATATTGACAGAAATGTGTTATCGTCAACGCGCTAGTTGAAACGAGTACCGGCCGGTACCTTGGAATAGATGACTTTAGAATGGATCCTTTTCTCAGATACGAGTTACTCCTGATAAAGCAAATGCATGTTATAGCAATTACGGGTACACCGCAATAAATGAAGCAGAATATGTAGAATGTGTATTGTGTATGTTACGTAATTGGTATATTAGTTAAAAGTGGGTCAAGGGTAGTGGTAATTGATAGAGTACCAACTGTATTACTAACAAGCGATCACGTAGGACAACACTCAAAATAAAACGGTTTTTTTTAAATCCGTTATTCAGATCCTTTGGATTTATGAATTTATGTGTCTCAGTTAACCCCTCGGGGAATGATTTATTATTAAGTAGGTCATTTGACATTATGGATGGATCCTATTTGTATATTCCTCCTTCCTACAGGGGTTGGCCGTGTGTTAGGTGGGATGAAATCCCCATGAAATCCTGTAAATCCAGCCGAGAAATGGATTGATTTGTTACAGGTCGTTTGATCCAGTGTCTGTGGAGTATTAGTGGAATTCTAAATGTTGGGATTGATGTACAAGGGAAATCTACTGCGATAAAAATAACATAGCAGGGTGGATGATAATTGATATGACCTAGTTATGAAGGTACTGGTTCCACATGTTGATGTTTGTACGGAAAATCAAATCATAATTCTTATGCAACGGCGCAGATCCCAAAATTGTGAACACCAGTTAAAGAAAGTGCTTTGGCAACATAGAAATCCGGTTGCTACTTAATTAACTGATCAATGCAACGTGTTTTACAAGAAGCTACAACCTTGATCACTGTTTCAGTTCCAGAATAATGCTTTAGCTTCAAGACTTCCAGAGAACGCGTTAGATTCTCGCTGGTGTTTGTAGATTGAAATGTCCCAGAAAGGCGAAATCTCAGCCATAGTGTGTGAGGGATTATAGGGGACGATGCAAACACCAGCTTCCTTATACAGCTTCCTCAGCTCAAAGTGGGTCACGCATGAAAGTGATTGAGTGGACCATTAAATTGCAATCTTTTTTCGTTGCTCCTTTCTTAATGCCCAGTCACAGCACCGTGGTGTTAAAGTTTGCACTTCGGTAGCTTCTTTCAGTAAATTTTAATCCTTTAGCAGATCATTTGCACTACCGAACGAATAATTGCATCGCAAGGAAAAGAATAATATTGTCTTTCGGGATACGAGTTACTTTCAAGGTATCAAAATCCCATAGTTGATTAATCGTATTGAATATCGCAAGAGTGTACTTTTTCGTCCATCCACGGTTTCCATATCACAAACGGAAATGGATCATCAGCCATCACATGTTGTGTGCGTATTGTTTTGTTAGCTGTATTGGATTACTCACAGAGTAAGCATATTGAGTCTATTTTTGCTTAATAGAAAGGCATTTTATTGTTGGACAATAACGTTTTGTTTTTTCATGTCCGACTGACATCAAAATGTCTCATGAAATGAAGATGTACCCACCAAATAATGAGAATGAATTGGCCTGTATGGCAATAGGAATAGAATTCTCTTCGGTGCCCAATCAGACTACTCAAGTATAACATGAAAAAAAAGCTTTTGCACAGTGTGATGTAAATTGCAACCTTTCTCAGTTTCTAAATAAAATGCCTACATCACCCATACAACAAGCTGAAATTGAAGCATTGGAAGTTTTGGAAATTTAAAACTGAGCTCCAAGATTAATTTGGCATATTGACCCCTGAAACTCAGGGTAACGGGTGTTCGTATCCAATTGTACTAATTTTGATTGGATATGGCTGCAATTGTTTGTGACATTGTGATTGGCTGCATTTGTGATTTTGCGTGCGCGTGCATGCAATTGTACTGAAATTTGAACTTCAACACAGCGATTTAGTGTAATGTATTCGGCAGATTTGTGCCAGATCATACGCACATGAGTGATTTTATTTTGGAATTGCGATACTTTTACAAATTATGGCTTTGATGATATAAACATGAAAGTAAGTTATTTTATGACTATTTTTTGCCATTTTATGACATTTGCAATTACTCGCAAGTGGACGATATGTTGTAATTACGTTTTTAAGTCCAGTGGGCTCATAACCTTTGCTCGTTATCACGAATGAGTTGCCCAAAGGGTCAGAGGAAGTTAACGGGTTTTGTTTGCTTTAATTAAAACAATAAACACGGCATTGTGGTATCAAATTTACTGGTACAAGGTGATGTATATTACTGTGTGTGTTGGTGACATCTGATGTGGTCAATTTAGCTCCATTTGGGCTAATTTTTCGCAACCTTACAATTTTAAGTTAGCCTATTTCACACAGAAAAAGATCAGTTTTGTGTGTCCATAGAAAGGTCATTCCAAGGTCACCATGTTACAAGTGGAGATATTCAGAGATTATCGACTTTGTATCATGGAACTGGTAAGGTGCATTCTTATTGTTTTCAACTCAAATTCAATCTAATGACATTAAATAAGGATGTCAAATGCGTTTTAGATTTTCTTTTTGATGGGTGCTTTCGTTGGACTATTTGAAAGACAATACAGTATTGATTTCTTCTTGGCGGCTAATTTTCGAGAAATGTGGAGGAACAGGTTGACTATATGTATGATGAAGGAGACCACATTTTACCAAGGAACAGGTGGTTCATTATTAGAAGCGGAAATATGTGTTACATCACAAGTTTCCACTGCGGTATCTCGCTGTAACATCCTAATATAACAGTAAGACATCTCTTACTTGTAAATCTGTCCGCATTGTTCACAATTTTAAGCGCCAGTCGGTTAGTTTTTCAATTTGAAGGTCGGTGAGAATGTTCAAATTTCCGATAAAGAAGGGTGTTGTCTGTGTAAATGGAATTTTGGAAATGGTACAGTGTTTTGTCGTTGTAAGATTAAAACTGGCGGTATGCATACAATTATTGTCGGATTGCCCGGCTCAAAGGGTCATCACTGAAACATCTAGCAAAACATCAGCACATCTGCAGATGAGAACAGATGAGATGTCCCGATTCTCAGCAGTGCCGGGTCAAGGTCGACAAGGATCGTATTCTTCTCGACTGCTACTACTTACAGGAACACAGTCGAAAAATGCTAGGCGTTCGTACAGTGATCTATGCTTTGTCTACGTGAGGCGAATGATAATTCTCATCGAGCAATTCGTGAGTCTTGCTGTTTTAGAAGATTGTTGTTGCACGTTGCGGTCTGGGAGTTTTATTGAGAAGGTGTTCAATTCCAGCGGAAAGAAGTTTTACTTTTGCGGGTTGTGTTCTGGATAGTTGGATGCAAAACTGTATTTTTGCTGTTGACTTTTGCACTTTGGAATAATGAATACCGACCTTAATTTTGATTTGTGCTCGGAAAGCACCAATGTCAAAGGTGATTGTGCAAGTGCACAGAGGCTGGCATCCAAGAAATCATGGCTCCAGGTCGTCCCCATTAGACTCATATCTGCACGATATTCGCATTTGTGAACTAGCTTGAAAGTTATGGTTTCCCAATAAAAGTAATCACTTGAATGTACGTATCGTAGAGCTTCCCAAATGTATTCGCTAAGACTGCTTAGAGACACTGCATACAGACTAGCCCTGAACAATATTGCTGTTGAGTTTCATTACAGGTATTGTTTTGCAGGGTTTGTAGGTTGGCACTGAAATGTTGAATATACAGTTATACTACCTCACTTCTCGAAGGTTCACCTGTTGGGGTTTCTTAGATACGGTCATGCTATGAGAAATTACCCAAATGTACGTTAAATGAAGATATCAGGCCATTAAGAGGATGAATCTACGGAAATTGATTGTTCCTAATGTTTGCCCCTGCCCTTTACAGTTCATGTTCCTTGATTGATTAAGCTGAAACAGGTAAAAGCCGGCTGACTGAGTAATATTTACCCTTGAATTAATCAACATGCTGGCTCCATGGCTAATTTTGAGCCAGACAAGATGCAAACTGATAGCACTGAGTTTGTGAAAGACGAGCCAGTGGACCACAAGCATGAGTTTATGCCTAGCAACTCGTCAGCAATTATTGTGCATGTACATGTAACTTGGTACAAATCCAGTGGCATCCTTCAAAATGAGAAAGAGAAACTGGAAAGATTCTCGTATAAATCTATATTTAAGATGCAGGAAAGAATTCTGAACCGCAATTATTTGTTAGTTTTGCCAAAAAAAATTCCAAAATGGCCTCCTCAGCTCGTGTCCAAAAATCATCGGTGCAAATACCGTTATTAATATTTTATCCAAACAAATTATTCGGTGAACCAGTCCCATTTTCTATGATTGTCAGAGTGAATCATACACGGTTGAGTCGTGAAGACAATGCGATCTATCAAAAACTCCGAATGTAGGCTGTCCACAAGGGCAAAGTTGAAATCTGTAAGGTTCCACTGATGCAGACAGATGCGCGTTTCGCACTCTTCCAACAAGTGTATACGTTTTTGTTTTTGTGCTCTGGGTTGATGCCTCTCCTGTAAAAAAACCAATGAGAACATGAGACAAGGTGTAGGATTGATAAACCACTTGCATTGCACAGCACTAATTTCTGGAAGTAGTCCGCCACTTTGCTGCTTATATTGTAATACATATCCCCTGCAGTTGTCTATGAGGGGTTTATTTTTTTCTATCCATGCGACCCCCTTTTAGCCGTCGTAGGCTCATTTATTGTGTGGAACTGGCTGTGGTTCTCTCTTTTAGTGCTGGAACGATAGGGCCGCCATTGTTGTGTGTGTGTGCTCGGTGTAGTGGATTAAAGAATAAGGGCGGATTAACAACTGGATTAAACAATTAGGAATTTAAAAGACAAATAAATCCAGCACAATGCCTGTGAAGGGAAAACAAGCGGTTAATTTAAAACCTGTTAAAAAAGGGGCTCCACCCCAGAGAAAGGAAGAACTGCCGAGTATAACAGAACGGACAAGTATGAGGTCAGAAAGGTCCAGTTTTAAGTCCACTTCCTCAGGTACAGCAGCACAAGCGAAACCAGCACCAAAAACACCGCCAGCCAAGAAGAAAATCACCCAAGCACAACTGGACCGTGCAAAGCGAGAAAGAGAAAGAATGGCCCAGCAGGTAAAATGAAACATACATGTGCGAGCAGTTTGTTCAGTGCAATCAAAAGCTTGTTTTTTGTTCCGTTGGTCATAGCAATCGTTTTACCAACAATCACCATACGCTCAATGCACGACAATTTTCACTTTTCTATCAACTGCAAAATTGAAAAAAACTCCAGATCTTCGTTGGCATGCGTAGGAAAGAACCATTTTCAATTGTTGCCACAAGGAAAATGACTTGCAACTGATGCAGTTCGCAGTCTAGTTTCTCCTATCATGGTTGTTTGGATCGTTGTGGATTTTGAAGATTGGTACCGTTGCAAGATACATTTAAGGTTAGATTCGATCACACTGTTGATTATCAACGTTTTTCGTATCTGCTTGCCTTTTCGGTTAGGTACATCAGATTCCAAGTAGAGAAAATGAAAAAACTGAAAAACAAACCGGTTGGAATCGCAAGTTTATCCAAACGGTCGTATATCAAGAAATGGTATTCATAGAAAGTTCTACTGCAGATGTTTTGCGTGTGAAATACAATTACAGCTACAGCTTGAAACTCTCAATATCAAGAGTATTCCTGACTATACTGAAAGTTATCGTGCACAATAGTACAAGGAAGACAAAAAAAACTCGCGGAAAAGCTTGTCTAATGTTATGTTTTATTCCAAGAACATGTGCACCTTTGTTTATGTATATTGGATGCTGCTACATAGGCAGGTTGAAGAAAATAATGAAACTCTTGTTATCTTTTTGTAAAGCAGCCATGTTTTCGCGTCGCCCGTGTAGCTCTGTTGGTATTTTCTGTTTATGTCGGAAAAATAGGGAATAATGGTTATTATTAATAGTCTTGCTATGTTGTTGGTTGGGCGGATCGGTCGGATATGGTAGCGACGACGGTTCTTGTGGTTCCTTGGCAGCACCTTATGAGGGCAGCTTATTCCAAGAGGTTAATAAGTAACCTTTTGAAAACGTGTCGACGATGGGTGTCCGTCTATACGGATATACTGCCAGAAAAAGAGTTCAAAGAAAAAGTAGAAAAAGAGGTGATGAAGATCGTGCGTATAACGATAGCGCTGGCACCGCCACCCGTGCCCACTCCCATCCCCAGGCCCAGGCCCAGGCCCAGGCCCACGGGCTTTGGTCGGGACTACGGTCGTCGTAGGCAGGTAAAGTGTCAATTTAATCGAATTTAGAATTGTTTGTTCAATGTTGGTTACCAGAGGTTCTCGAAATATCACTAAAGTTATTTCTGGATGCTGTATGGTATCTCACATTGACTGAAACTGCGGATATATTTTAACTTCATCATACCTGCACAGTGCATAAGCTGAATAACATTTTGTGTTTGCGACAAATATAATACATATTACATAACTTTCACATAATATCAAGGATTTATGTTATAATTGGAAGGTCCGTAGCATAGATTACTAGTTTCTCTACAAACATACATTAATACATGCTGCTGAATGCAAGAGATAAATAATTAGGCAGATGTTTCTTGGCATTGGTTTGGTACTGAATAAAACGAGAGAGGCATACTTTTAACATGTTAGGGTTGTTGTATAGGAAATTTATGTGGTTTAAACAATATGAATGTCTGAAGGCAAAGCTTTTTGATATCTCACTTGTTTTTGTATTTTTATATCTTATTACATTTGTATTATTTTATAGAAATGAATTTATAAACAAACACAATTTATAGGGTAATGGATACATGACTTAAATCACATAGTATTATAACTTAGTTCTTAAATACGTGATTAGTTTGAAATCAAGAGTGATAGGGCCGTTAGAAACACGAGTTAGAGCGCACATCCTTTTCATCTTCATTCCAACTGGAACTACGACAAAACACACTTTTTGGGTGGGGAGGGGCAGGTGACTGACCAAAAGGTTCATCTACTAATTTAAGACACTTAAACTATTAACACAAGACTTTTGCAGGTGTATAGATTTGCAGTGACCACAGTTTCTTTACTAATCCATGTTATTGAATGAATTCACAATATTTTTTTGCACAAGGGTTTTATTATTACACTTAACATGTTGGAAGTGTTAATTAACATTACATTACTAAATATATATACTAAGGTGTGGTTTTCCATTTTGCTCCTCCCGTTTCTCTATAGGGCTCTTCGTTACTACTAATGGACACATCTAACCCCTGCGCACCCACCTCTCCCATTTCTTCATGCATGAGCGAAGAGGACTTCGCGAGTTTACAGGACGGTGTCGGAACCGCCTCGCGAACGTCGTACACAAGCACGACCAGCGAGCGACAGAGCGAGTCAACGCTCGACGACCTGATGGGCGAGTTTGGGGAAGCTTCGGCGCCACGAGCCGATATGGATGATTTTGATATTGAAGTGGTTTCATCGGCGTCAAATCAGCCGTCAGAGGCATCGGAGGCGTCAAGCGCGGCGCCGGGGACACAAGCACAACCGATGGGTGAAGACGAAAGTGGAGGCCCCGTCTACAACTACCCGATGGGCTTCGAAATTAATGACGAAATCGAAGACGAGGAAGCGGATGATGACGTCATACTGGAAATGGAAGCGACGCTGATGCCCGTGCGTCACGAGCGTTCGCTCAGCTTTGGCGCCGCCGAGGTCATCGAGTACGAACAGGTGGTTATCAAGGACGAGGATTTGATCGGAGCTGATCGTGAAATGAACGATGATGATGATGAAGAGGAGGAAGATGAAGAGATTGACATGCATTTCCCGGTCGGGGCGGCCGACGATTACAGACCACCGAACAAGGATCACCTCATCTCGTCCACGACGGGCTTCGACGACCCTTTCGAACACCACCACACCAGAACTGAAGAAGACAGTGAAGACGATCTGGACAAAGAATTTCAAAAGATTCCAGAAACGAAAGACGGTTACAATGATGAGTTGGAGGAACTAAGAGAAGGTGCGGTGAACAGAACTGGATTCGCAGATGATGTGGTTGATGATGGTCTGGATAAAGAGGAGATAAGAAACTACACAGAAGCGAGAACCAAAGTCGACAAGCAGCCCGAGTACGGTGGTGAATGTCATTACAATGAGAGGACAGACAGGGAGAAGCAGAGCAGAGATCCTTTCGGTTTTGGTGATGAACAAGGTGACGACGATGACCACCAGGGCGCAGCACAGGTCACGCATACGTCGCATCAGTCACTGGTCTTAGTGAGTACTCACATCACGTGGTGTATCACGTGACTTATAACTGTTGTCGCTTCCGGTGTAACGCGTGTAGTGGATGTTGTCAGTGACAGATTTTTTACGTCGTCTTTAATTTTCCTTTCTTTTACTGTTTCTTTCAATTCTCCAGATTTCATCCATTTATATCATTTGACCATATTTCTTTCTATCACTTTTCAGGTTGTTTTATATTGATGTATTTTTAGTTTTTGTAAGATGACTGCATGAAATGTTTTGTTGTTGTTATTGCTTGTAATAACGTCTCGCACTTAGTTATTGCATGAAGCGTAGGCGGGTTATTTAGTTTTAGTTAGCAATATTACGGTCATTTGCATTATTGCGCAGGCGAAAGATAACTTTTTTTTCATTCTGGATTAATATTTATAATACACATAAATGATCTGTACGACTTTTGAAAGGTATAGGTGACGGTTTTACTTGTTGATAACTTTTTAATATTTTTCGCTCTATCTACGTTATTATTTGTCATTTTATATGATCCACAACTGTATTTTGTTAAATACTGTGCGCATACATACTCATGATGACAAAATATTGAAAGTTGTTAACAAAGTTGATGAACATCGTGGAAAAAAAAACGTATTTTACTTTAAAGATGAGTGTCGAATCCTGAACATCAAACAGCGCTACTTATTCTGTAATCAGACAGCTACAATGGACTTAAACGCAGCATCAGCATTCATAAAAACGATTAATTAAGGCTTCGGCATGCCATACAGTTATTAACATATTAACCTTTGTTATTACTAATCGCGCAAGATTAACACAATTACGATCGTGGCATCGGCAACCTCGTACATTTCCATGTGACCAATTTACAGTTTTGTTTTAAAAATGCCCAACGTTGTTGGAGCCATTGTAGATCTGATTTGCTTTATTTTTACTAACAGACGGGAGACTATCTCTTTGACGACGATAAAACTGGAGCAACTGATGCAAGGCCAGTTGAAGAGGATGTAGCCACAGAAGTGTTAGAAGTAGAATCCAAAGTCAATGTGAAACCGAAGGAGGCCCCCAAGGTTGTGCCTATTCTGGAATTTCCTAAAAGTGGGCCCCTAAGACCACCAGAAATGAAACTAGAGTTTCCCAAAAGTGGCTCCTTGAAACCTCCGGTCCTCGTGGACAAAAAAGGGGTATTGAAAATATCATGGATTTAGGTTAGAAGGTTAGGTTTTCACACAATTTGAGCAATAATGAAAGAGTTAAGTGTCACAAGTCACTGTCATAAAATTGACAAAGAAATAGTACTTCACGTAGCAAAGCACCATATTAGGAAATAAGAAAATAATATTTTACTGATCAAGACATTATGACGAAATTTTTATTTGTTTTTAGCGGAAACACAAGAACGGCCCCTCGACTGTTCGATTCAGGACAGAACCACAGTTCCATAGTGTAGAATCGTTATATCTCCCGCCCCCTTCACCTTCCATATTAGAAACCGTTGAAACTTCTTCAATACTCTCAGTCCGAGAATTAGTGAAGATGTTTGAACTTTCGGAACAGAATTCTGTAGTTTCGTACCTGAAGGAGAGACAGACTACCAGGTTTCTACCAACAGGTAGAGCCAGGCCCCTTAGTAGCATACTGACGGCAAATAGACCCACGAGAATTGTGCTTAGAAAGGTATCTTTTGATAGAATTGAGGACATTTACATTTTACATGTTTGACTGTTCCTGGGTATAAACTATTTTTACGGGATAGTGGATATGTTGGACATTCTATGAAGGAAAATGTATTTTTTGAGGATATTTTTCGTCAGTTCATGTTTCTTCGGACTTTTTCTTAAGTTTCAGGTTATATTTTTTGGGAGATGGTGGTATCGGCTGACTTTATCTCGCACAAACACTAAAATATTTTGATGCACAAAATTATGAAATAATTTGATTGCTCAACCTCAGGTGATCATGAGCCAACCTGGGCAGCAAACCGTGCAGGTGGTGCAGCAAGCAGGACAGCAGATCACAGTACAACAGCCGCAGGTAGTGCAGCAGGGACAGAAGACCACCACTACAACAACAACTGGCCCTGGAGGACAGAAGGTGGTGACTACGACGACCATGCAGCAGGGTGGAGCCACCCAACAGGTGGTCCAGGGCCAGCCGCAGGTTCAGAAGGTGGTAACCCAAGAGGGTGGAAAGCAGATCATCACCACAACGACGACAAAACAGGGTGGACAGCAGGTTGTGACAACAAACCAGCAGGGTCAGGTTATTCAACCAGGTCAAGTTCAAGTTCAAGGAGTAACTGTCGTCACTCAGCAAGGTCAACCGCAAGTACAGAGAGTCGTAACTCAAGATGGTGGAAAACAGATCATAACGACTAAAACCACTCAACAAGGTGGCCAGCAAATTGTCACTCAACCAGGTCAGCAACAAGTACAGAGAATTGTGACCCAAGATGGTGGAAAACAAATAATTACAACTACCACTCAAGATGGCCAACAAGTGGTCACTCAACAGGGTCAACCGCAGGTCCAGAGAGTTGTCACTCAAGATGGCGGAAAACAAATCATCACAACTACAACTACGAAACAAGGAGGCCAACAAGTTGTCACTCAACAGGGTCAACCCCAAGTCCAGAAAGGTGTAACTCAAGAAGGTGGAAAGCAAATTATCACAACCACGACCACTCAACAAGGTGGGCAGCAAGTTGTTACTCAGCCAGGTCAGCAACAAGTCCAGAGAGTTGTAACCCAAGATGGTGGAAAGCAGATCATAACGACAACCACCACACAACAAGGTGGTACACAGCAGATTGTACAACCAGGCCAAACGCAAGTCCAGCAAACCAAGACGATCACCATGCAAGGCCAGCCTCAACAGACTCAACAGACCAAGATCGTCACACAGACAACACAGCAAGGTCAGCAAGTTGTAACACAACCAGCTCAGCAGATCACCACAACTACTACTAAAAAAACAGAGGTACAGCCTGGACAAGGTGTCTTTGACATCTCATCCATGCCAGTCTATGACATGCAAGGCAACCTAGTACAGCCAGGTCAGCAGCAAGTTCAACAAACCAAGATTGTCACTACGCAACAAGCAACCCAACAACAACCAGCCCAGACTGTACAGCCTCAAGGAGGAGCTCCTGGCCAACAGGTCCAGCAGACGAAGGTGGTCACTCAACAGACCACAGTGACCCAGCCAGGACAGCAACCTCAGAAGCCTGGACAGCCTGGCCAGCCCGGACAGCCTGGACAGGTTGGTCAACAGCCAGGCCAACCTGCTCAGCCTGGACAGCCTGGTCAACCTGGTAAACCAGCCCAGCCCCAACCAGCTGGTGCTCAACCTGGGCAGCCTGGTCAACCAAGTCAGCCTGGACAGCCTGGTCAGCCTGGTCAGCAGCCTGGTCAAGTAACTACACAGCAGGTGACGACACAGCAGATAAACCTGACGCAACAACAACACACGAAACAGCAACAACAACGAGTAGTGACACAACAGCAGATCCAGCCACAGGGTCCCAAGGCGGTACAAGAACAGATGGTGCAGCCCCAGTTGGTGCAGAAGGCCCAGATGACCCCACAACAGGTTCAACCTGGTCAGCCTGGCCAGGTTGGTCAGCCAGGGCAACCTGGTCAGCCAACCCAGCCCGGTCAGATGGGTCAGCAGCCACAACAGAAGATAACAACAATGACAACGTCCACTCAACAACTTGTTTTGCAACAGCCCACACAACCTGGACAGCCTGGCCAGCCCGGACAGCCTGGACAGGTTGGTCAGCAGCCAGCAGGCCAACCTGCTCAGCCTGGACAGCCCGGACAGCCTGGACAGAAGGTCCCAGTCCATGAAGATGTCGTGCAACCTCAAGCAATTCAGAGAGCACAGATGCCGCCTGGCCAGCCAAGACAACCACAACCTGGCAAAGAACAACCTGGACAAGTTCATTTTGACATCCATGGTCAACCAATACAACCTAGAGCTCAGCCTGGCACACAACCACAGCAACCTGGAGCACAGCCTGGAAAAATTCAACCTGGTCAGCCTGGTGCACAACCACAGAAACCTGGAGCACAGCCTGGAAAAGTTCAGCCTGGTCAACCTGGTGCACAGCCTCAACAGCCTGGAGCACAACCCGGCAAACTTCAACCTGGTCAACCCGGTGCACAGCCACAACAACCTGGTGCACAACCTGGAAAACTGCAGCCAATGCAACCTGGTGAGCAACCACAGAAGCCCGGTGTACAGGTTGGTAAACTGCAGCCGATGCAACCTGGACAACCACAGGGTCCTGGACAACCTGGCCAGCCTGGACAGCTTGCCCAGCAACCTGGTCAACCTGCTCAGCCTGGACAGGCTGGTCAACCAAGACCCGGAGGTCCCCAACAAAGAGGTCCTGGAGCACCCGGAGGTCCCCAACAAAGAGGCCCTGGAGCACCCGGAGGTCCCCAACAGAGAGGCCCAGGAGCACCCGGAGGTCCCCAACAACCAGGACAGCGTGCACCTGTGCAAGAAAATGTAGTGCAGCCCCAAACCGTACAGAAGGCACAGATGACGCCCCAAGGTGCTCAGCCTGGCCAGCCTGGTCAGCTTGGTCAGCCAGGGCAACCTGGTCAGCCAACCCAGCCCGGTCAGCCAGCTAAGCAACTAAGCTGGAAGGAGAAGCAGGAATTGCAGAGACAACAACAGCTGACAGCCCAGCAGCAAGTAAGTACACAGCAAGTAACCCTGCAACAACAACAACCACAGCAGCCACAGCAAGCCCCAACCCAGAATCTAACATGGAAAGAAAGGCAAGAGCTTCAGAGGCAACAATTACAGCAACAGCAAGTTACTACTGATCAGCAAGTCACCAATCAAACAATAAATCAACAAAATTTAACATGGCAAGAAAGGCAAAAGCTTCAGCAGCAACAGCAACAGCAAATGCAAACACAACAGCAGGTCACAACACAGCAGACACAGCAACAGAATCTAACATGGCAAGAGAGGCAGAGGCTCCAACAACAGCAGCAGCAACAACAACAAACGAGCACACAGCAAATCAACTTGCAACAGCAACAAGTTGACACGCAGAACTTAACATGGCAAGAGAGGCAGAGACTGCAGCAGCAACAACAGCAAACTAGCACACAACAAATCAACTTGCAACAGCAGCAAGATGACACGAAGAACTTAACATGGCAAGAGAGGCAGAGGCTCCAGCAACAGCAGCAACAACAACAAACGACTACACAACAAGTTAACTTGCAACAGCAACAAGTTGACACGCAGAACTTAACATGGCAAGAGAGGCAGAGGCTCCAGCAGCAGCAAACGAGCACACAACAAATCAACTTGCAACAGGAACAAGTTGACATACAGAACTTGACCTGGCAAGAGAGGCAACGTCTACAACAGCAACAGCAAATGACGATGCAACAACAACAACAACAACGCCACCAACAAACCGCAAATATCCAGCTTAGCTCACAGGTTATAGTTGATTTGAAAGCAAGAAGCGCTGATTGATTTATTGATTGGTTGACTGATTCAGTAGTTACAGTAGATACATTGAGACATGATATGCATAACAACATTACATTCAACTGGTGTAGAACCTAAATACCCGCTGCCTTCATGCGCCGTTTTTATGCTTGGGATGAAAATGGTTCATGTTCGTCAGTTGTGCATAAGTCATTCGATACGAATGACCGAACGTTTACATCACTTGCCTTTAATTGTCCTTTAGTCCCATTGCTAACAAGACATTCCTTTTACCAGTTCATTATGCATGGATTGTGCAGATATGTTTATCCGTTTATATGCTACGTATTTGTGACATATAATTGTTATGTATTAATATGTTTTTTACCCTTCCAGATTTGTACTGACTAAAAATCGTCATATATGTTATTCATTTTTATGTACATTTATGTTGTCAGGAATGCACCTCTTTCATTATTTGTCATTGAAATTCATTTCTACATTTCTCACTGTCGATTTGATTTTTAATGGCATTTATTATTTTAAGTACTTTATTTTATTATTGTCACTAGCTTTATTTGTTGCAAGCTACATTTGTTTTCGAGTTTTATACGTTTAATAACACTTCTTATCAGTTTAAATTATATACTATTTATCATTCATAAGTAAAACAAACAACAAGTACAAAATCTGTTATCTCAGTTTGTAAAATCTCTTTTATCGGCTGATCAAATTTCTTTATAAAATTTTATTGAATATTTATTTCAAGGTATGGGAAAGATTTTATGTGCAAATTCTGTAATATTCTAACCGTATTGTTTTGCAGGCACAGCAGCAGCAACAAGTTTCGAGACAAACATCCGGGGGCCCAGGAGGTAGGCACTTTATATTTTATTCTTACATTCTTCTGTTCAATTCATGTTGCCTTCTTTTTCAGTCCTAGTTATTGATAAAAGATATTAAATCAATTACATCAGTTTAAGAGTAGACATTAGAGATTTTAGTGACAGTGGAAAGATTCCGAAGGAGAAATTTCGCTTGGTTTAGCGCTAGATTCTTCGTAGAACAAACAAAAATGATGAAAGTAATTTGCGATAATTCGTAATATTTAACTAGCATCGTTTAACGATTCATAATCGTTAGGATAATTTACATTACAACGTTAAAAGGTATTGTTTTCTACGTTTCGTTTGTATTGTTAATCTTAGATTTAAGTATTTTACGTTATTTTATTCAATGTGATATTGATTTTCAGCATACTTTTTCTATCCATGCCAAGTATTAGGCGCGGAAACATTCGGATATTTTTACAATATGAAAAGCAGGTTCCATTCGGTTGTCACCTGTTTTTTGTGCATTTTTAAAATACTAATTTCAAGTTTAAATCGTCTTTGTAAAATAACTGGCTCGTTAGATGATAAATTAAATACTCCGGCCGTTTTTGGAGGAGGAGGGACGTTACCTCTATTCATGTGGGTGAGGGATGCTGTCATGGCGACATACAGCGTAACGAACGTTTCAAGATTTCATCAGATCACGGTAATATTTATTTCACTACTTGCTGTGCGCATACTCAACTTGTACAAGTGACATTCGCAGGCTAATGAAAATGATTTTCACCTATTCTCTGGTTTTTTTCGCTTGCTTCTTGCCCCACACTCAAGTTATTGTCGTATTACTCTGAATACAGGCGACTGGTGACGAAATCAATTTTTGAAGGGATGTCTTCTTAGAAAATCCAAATACCAACATAAATTGTCCACATGATAAATATTTAATTTTGCAAGTTGAGACTGATGTCACAGAATTTTTTATTACATGCAAGGAAGACAGAAGTGTTTCTTGAATGAATGAAAGGATGAGAGAATGAAAAAGTGTGACTGGAGGGTACATGTGTGTGAGAGTCGTCATGATAAAAAGAATAGAAAAAAATTCAATCGAAGCGATCTCATGAAACAAATACATTTTCAGTAAACCGCCGATATAAAATATTTATTTTTTCAACGAACGTTTTCGAATTTTATTCACAATTTCAAAATTTTCGTATGGTGGGCACCATACACCAGTTACCGTCTGCAAAGATCAAGATTTTTTTTAACTGTGTTAACGGTCACCTTGTAGATAAAAAAGGCATGGAGTACATGAAGGAAAGAATCACCCACGAGAAGTCGGGACACCAGAAGATCATTCGGGAACCCAAGAAGCTTGAACATGGCTGGGATCAATCGTAAGTATCACATTCTTTACACGTACACAGTGCATCCCTCTTAACTCGAATCTCAAGGGAAACTCAACAGATAAACAGTAATTTAGATTAAGCAATCAAATTTGAATAGAAATGAGAATTTGTGCAAGGTTCGAATTAAAACAAAATGCGAGTTAGTCGGATTCAAGTTGAGCGGGATACACTGTATTTCTGTTGAGGGATGGTCGTCACACAGTAGGTCATCATACGAACTGAGTTGATGGACTGTGCCCTTCTAACTGAAAATGGCCGTTTCAGTCCCCACCCCCCTACACCCACGAAACCTTGACACGTCTCTCAGATCCACCCAAACCTCTCCAGTTTTCATATCCGTGATTTATCTGATCCAAAATAGTTTAACATTTAAGTTTTCTTCGTAAATTGAAGGACTAACTAAAAAAGTACGCTCATTACTATAATATAGAGAACATCGGAAAGATTCTCGAAGTGTTTACCAATTGCCCATGTAACATTAAAAAGAGACCAATGCCCAGGGAAAACGTTTATAAAGCTTCACATATGACCGTCTAGCCTGCCAAGAATTCTCACGACGTTTCACAGAAATAGATTCTCTGATACCTCTGAGCAACACTGAACACATGTTACATGGCCGACCCTCTTTTGTTAGGGCCATGAGCATCATTCTTACACCCGAACATAATGTGAAGAAAATTATTAATATTGGTCGAACTCCAACACTTAGAGCACACAGGTGGGGTCAAAAATACCGTACAGTCTGGTGAAAGCTTTACATTGACTAAAACAACTAAAGAGTTATAATTTTAACTGGGCCCTCAAAAATTGAGGGCTTTACGGATGCCTTCGTGTGCGTAAACCCTGATTAAAGCGAGTGGAAACAACAAGGACCAGCAAAGATTCCGTTGGTATTCCCGCAAATTATACTTGGTGTCTTTAGGAACCCTTAATAGTCCATTTCGAAAAAATAACATTGATGGGATGGTTACCCAAATGGATTGGTAATGATATTTTATATCTGCATAGATAATAGGAACCTACGGTAGTAGATGGCTGTGCTAGTGGCTACTGCGTAAGTCTGCACTCAACTTATTAGCCGTGGACTAACCATTTAATATATTAAATTTTACAATCTGCAGGAACAGTGTGACAATACAGTGAACTAAACTTATGTCTTAAAAAGTACAGGATGGCATTCCTTGTATTGCTGCCATAAGACCTTAAGTTGACACTAATTGAAACATGATGTTTTTATGGATAATAAAAGGTACCCAGGTTGAAGTTTGTATTCTCGGGGCAAATTTAACATCAAACAGAACAGTTATTTTGTACTCGCGACAACTCCATGTTATCAGTACAATTGAAGAACCTATGTAACAGTTGTTTTCCATTTGGTTGTGAGTAGATCCAAGTATTTTGCGCATAGCTTGGAGTACGCTTTGGTACATTGGGTTTCAGCTTCAATTAGCAGTGGGATTTCTGCACTGTTACGAACGTTTGTCTGAAAGTACAAGATATAATTCTCAATACACTGTACCAAAAATTTAATTGGAAAATGTCAGTAATTTCACGCTATCGAAGTTTAAGCAATGCATTGGACAATTTGTACATCACATAATTCAGGTCTGTCTGAGTGTAAGATTTGTATCTTCAGTTTTACTGTCTTTTCTTACACATACGGCCAAGTGCATTCCGGTGAAGAAATGGGAATTTAGAAAAAAAAAATTACCCCCGTTGAGGCATCTGGTACCAAGAGCAAATTTCGAAAGGCGATTCTTTAAATAGATATCAAAGCATTAGTTAATTGCAGCAAAACATTAAACTGGGGAGAAGCAGGCATGTCCTGAAGGACTAACCAACGAGAGAAGTTCATTTTTTTGCAGTTGCAAACTTTCCTGACGAAATATGGAAAAAGATACTCCCCAATTATTTTAATCTCAATTAGACCTAATATGATAGCTGTAAACTGTGTGTCCGACAGCGTGAAAAAAGTGACGATTCAGTATTGGCTGTCTTGACATGAAAACGGGCCATTGCTACAAATATTTGCAATTTTGTGCATAGATGCATCGCTTTGATTTCTCGTATTCTTGAACAATTTGGCCCAAGTCATACTTCTAGTATTTTAGCAGCTGTATCGCGTTTACAATGCCCTCGGTTATGAACTCTGGGGTAATGCGTCTGTCTGGAGTTAATAACAGGAGCTAATTCGTGATCACACAGACTCTTTTAAGAACTGGTACCCTAGTCTTTCCTGCTATCTTACGTATGAATGATGAGTTCTGCTGTAACAATTTCATCCAATTTATGCCCATAACGTCACATATGTCAGGGTTCTTAGTTTGTATCTTGACAACAGGCTGTATCAGTATCATTCACTTGATAGATTTTCAGCCTTAAGTGAATGAAATAATTAAAGTCATTTGTTCAGTTTTTGGAGTCTTGAATGACATCTGTAAGCTTAACCCCCGTTTTCGCAAAGAAGGTCTCAAAATTTCGTTAAATGCATTGAGAAATCCATATTTGGTGCTTCAGACTTGGTAGATCTCTTACAGCGAAGAGTGCTTTAAATACGAGGGGCACCTATACATATTGCCAGAGTCAGCTTTCATTTCGTAATCAGGTATTCGGAGCTGAAGAAGCCTTGGCTTGGAGCCGACAGCATACATCATTTGTCACTACCGCCCCGTTTATAGAGCCGGAGAGGTTAGAAATTGTGCTTAACTCAGCAAAAGAATCTGCTCACCTGAGCCTCCAGGCAAACGTGTAGTAAATAAGTAAAAAACAAAACGGGTTCTTAATATAGTAACAACAATGAACTGTGTGGCTACAAATCATTCTGTAATGTCTGGCTACAAAATAATCTCGAATTGTTCGGGGGTGTGTCATTCTCCACCAGAATCTGTATTATTCATGCAGTCTGTGTTGCCATCATACAAAGGAACGATCTATTTTCCACACTGTTCAGTATGAAGCCCCAGGGTGTTTTGTTTATTTACTGTCAATTTCGGAATTTATGTCATATTACATAAGTGGTTTCGCTTCAAACTGACATGTAGTTATGTGCTTTTTCAAGCGGAAAAGCAAGTAAAAGGTAGGAAAGACGAAACATGAAATATAGATATTTTTACGGTAAATGTCAGAAGGCGTTATGTTTGTTATCAACAAAATCCCAAAGTCTATCATCTTCTACTTAGTCTTGCTTCTCCCGTTTGTAACTTTAGGGATAACACATTCAAATCAAAAGGGATAGAAACAAAACCTTTTCATTATTTTGCTGCTAATGATATTAATTTGCTATCCAATGGAATGACCAACGCTGTATCCATGGTTCAAGCCTATTTATAGATGGAAAATTAGATGGTGAGTAACGCTGTATGATGAAGGTGAATGACCATTAGGCTTTTTTTATTTGATTGTTTGGATTACATTTCCTACCGCACTTTAAAATCAGGATTTCAAAAAAAAACCCAAAAAACTCCTGTGGCAGATAAAAATGAAAAACGTTATGCACAGCAAAATATGGTAGTCTTGGAGCTGTCAGAAGTTGATCCATTGGAAGCCAATTGAGAAAAATATTAATTTTATTTATTTTTATGAACAGTTTGGCTTTTTTGAGACGAAGTTCAATTTTTATTTTTATTTTTTTGTCCGATCTCCGCACTTTGAAAATCCTGACAATGCAATGTAATCCAAATGATTAAAAAAAAATAAGCCTTAGGTGTCAGATCACCGTCCAACGTATTTCGCAGAACTTCGGTCGAATTTGGGTCGAAACAGTAGCGGCTTAAGTTACAGCAATTAAAAAAACAAACTTTGAGATCGGAATAAACCAAAAGAGGTTTGAGCCTACGTTGAATAGTCTAGTTTCTGCTCGAAGCATTGGCTTCATAGTCCATTTATACAAATTCTAATGACAATTGAATGAGTGATGAACCAGCAGTATCACACAACGTCTACCCAACATAAACCCCGCACCTTTATTTTTCTGAGATAGAACATAATTCCAACAAATTCCTGAGCCATGTTGCGAAATTATTGAGAAAACTGTAATAGAAAGTAGAGATTTCCAAGGTGAAGGAAGAATTTCGTTCAAGTAAGCCACGTTTATTTTGGAAACAAAATTATGAAGACGTTGGCTTATGAAAACGTTACTAAGTTCTTGTATCTTCGTAGGATAAATTCAGTTTCGTCTTTGCTGGTGGATTATGTATCACCATTTGGTGTGTTGAGTTCAGAAGTGTAAAATAAATCATTTGTAAACACGAAAACGAAATTAGTTTTAACTCCAGTTAATAATCCAATAAAGTAAATATAATTACGTTAACTACATAAGCCGAAAAGTGATGTGCTACTTTTCGTCTTAACTAAGTTAACGACTTATTTTGCTGGCTGACACATGGGGATGGCACCATTCCGTTCATTCCTTATTTCACCTAAATTTTCTCATATGATCCGCGTGTGCATTCAGGCCAGGCTGTTACGTAAATAATGATAACCCGGCGATCCCGAGGAATGATCATAATAAATATGTAAACATTTTCGGATCAATCTTTTCACACGCATCTGAGATTTGTCCAGATGTCATTGGCAGATAAATCTGAATCTTGACACCTGTTTCTAATAAAAGCACGGCACTGCAACGACAAAGACATTTTAAATGTGACTATTTTAGGCAATCAGACAAACAGCCATCCAGTTCGTATATTCGATAAACGAATTTTTCAAATTTGATGTAAATTATATTTATAGTGAGTATAATTGAATACTAGATGTTTGCCCTTTGGAAACAATAAGAATATCATGAATAAACTTTACGATGAATAAGTGCTCCTGTCATTTTTATCATATGCAATTATGAGGTTGCCAGTTTTTCTGTACAGATCATAGTCTGAATATCATGACTTACACTAAATCCAGTTAATTATTACAAATAAATTAGACATTTTCCGTTCCACATGCGAGATTGTGTTACAAACGGTCTAATTTTAGATGATAATACTAGAGATAAAAACCAAATCATGAAAAGCTGTACTCAAGGTCTTTGTATATGTCATTCTGTGTACTTCTTTGTGTAAACACATTGTACTTTTCACAAAGAAAAGGATAAACAAACAAATAGGTCTCCTTACCAGCCCAGTCTATGGATATAACACATGTATTTACCTTCATGTTTTTGCCATGATGCTGGGATGAGAATCTATCATACAACATATTTTATAAACACAATGTGGTGCCGATTACCACAAGGAAATGTGATTAATTTCCATTTTTGTCTGAGACCTGTATCTTGACACAGGTGAGACAAGGAGAGGCTCACTCATCTGGAATGTGATTCTCGTTCTCAGTTATTCTTTTTACCTGTGGTTCGTTTTTGTTCAACGTCTGAATCACAAGGCACAGGAATTCATGTAAAGTGACTGGATTGTTTTGTTCTATTGTACTATCTTTAACTTAGAAGCATAACATGCTAATTGGTATTGTTTGAACCTCCCGCAAGAAAATTACACACCAGTGATATTTGATTGGCTAAAAAATTAATATTTCAGTGACAAGATATCGAATGTAGTTGTGTAAATCACTGTCAGTAACTGTGCGCAAATACTTTAATTGCCATGCATTGGCTAAAAATAATAAATAAATTAAAGCCAAGAATGTATAGAAAATATGTATAATTTACAATTCAATTTACATTATTGGAACATTTCGCACCTTTGGCGCATCTTGTAGGATCCCAACGTTTCGATTCCTTTTAATGTTTTGCAACTAAATATTGATATCGAAAGTTGCGCTTATATAAATAACATTCTTCAACATCAAGCCGATACATGTGTGGCACGAGATAAGATGGGCAGATGATTTGTCTGAAAGAGGCTGTAGCATTATTTATTGAAGGGTAGGGGTAGATGCTAGATGTAGGGAACGTCATTATTTACCAATGGAGTCGGAAACTGTAAACGTTCGCTGATTTTCCAATTATTCTCTCGGAAAGCAAACCATTGGTTAAAATGACACCTGTATGAAATTTTACAAGTGTTTTTTCTGATATGTTTACCACTTTATATCAAAAGCAGTGGCCCTAAAACAAGAATATGCACATGATGAGCGAAAGTACATCCATTGGCGGATCTAGGGGGCGCGGGAGGCGCGTGCCAAAATTTCTTCATTTTCATGCAGTTTTTGGGGATTTTTGCGCTAAAATCGGGTAAAAAATTGGGAAATGAGAAATCCTAACTCTATGAGAAATCCTGGATCCGCCACTGTACATCTGATATCCAGAATCCACAGGAAAACCAATTAACCCTGTCGTGTTTATTATGCACCCCTTCCGGTAATGGCACCCCCTCCCTCCGATCACAAATAATAAACCAGCTTTATGTTTTTCATCCCTCGACTAAGAGATAGTCTTGTCTGTGGATAAATTCTAGGCAGACATAATCTGATCATTCCCAGAACTGCGGTGCTGTACTCTGCGAGCCTGCAGGTCAGACTGCGTTTCTAGGGATCCAAGATCTAAAGTTACCAGGAAGGGTTGGCACTGGATCTGAGGGCCTGTGTATTGGGAGAGGTGGGCCCCAATAACCACCCCCACCCCAACCATTCCCCTGCAGCAGAAGCAGACTTTGAGTACTGAGTACTACTGCAGGTTCATCTTGATAGCTGTTGCTGCAGTTAGTCCTGCTGTAGGTTTTTCTAGGTTAGTTAGAGAAGGCTGCAGCGAACATACCTTAGAACATAGTTGCGAACTCCTACTAAACAACATCATAAACTGCGAACTTTCAAATTCGACAAATCAAATCAACAAAGAAAGAAAGAGGGCAGCCAGCTCTCAAAGACTTCTACTGTGGACGCTCAAACAATACAATTAAGATAATCTAGAACTGCATTGTGATAAAAACTCAACGAATCGAGATTCGGGGAGTTATAATGGACTGAGAGATACATTGAGTTCTCTTTGTATTTTATAGGAACCTTCCCGAGGGTGGTGAACTACCACCGGCACCACTCAACCTCACCAAAGAGGAGGCAGTAAGTAAATTTAACTTGTTTTAGCAAATTAGTATGTCGATATTAAGATATTGAGAAAGATAAGCGTATCCAAATTTTCGAGGTGAGCGATGATACACGAAACGAATGCACCGATTTTTTCTCACCAAAGCGACTGAAACAGCACTATAATTCCGGCTTTATACAATATGTAGAAAGAAAAATCACAAAACAATGGCAAATTACCTTCGACTCAGATTTCATGCTGAAACATTAAAGCGAAAGGGTCCAGGCCGGGTATTATAATGATCGAAGCTATCGGCTTAGACCTCTGTATGAAGATCGAACTCGTGTATCTTTTCATACATATCACCCCGATCAGCTTGATCATACATCTAGTAGAACATTCGTTTTGTGCATCATCGCTTTTACCTGAAGTACACATGACATTCGTCCAAATTGAGCATTAACCCCGATTATTTATTAGAAACATATTACAAGTCATCGTTAATAAACAATAAGAAGAATGCGAGGAATTTTGTCCTTGCTGATCAATCTATTGCCAAACTTTTGTTGAATGTGCAGGGAAAATGTTGACACAGAACTGCCACATTATGCCGTATTATTTTTATCGGATTCATGATCAATAAGCCCCCGCAAAATGTGCAATATTTTGAGGGGCATGGCGAAGCGGTGGAGGTAAAAGTATGCTGAAATCCGTCGTCAGCAGTACGAACCCATCCGTCTGTTTGTCAGTTTTCCTCTCTCTCATACACAAATGATTCACAGTTGCCCCTCGTGTGCGTAAGTGTTTGGATGAGATTGAGAGAGCTAAGGGGGAGGCGGAATGCCAGGAAGCTATTTTTAGCCTCTTCCTAGAAGTTTTTAGTTACCCTCACTACTTGCTTTACATTTCGTAGTCAGCTCAACTGATTATATATGCGCTGAACTTTCGTCGCTTCGTGAGAACAGCGAATAGACCCAGTAATATAACTGGAAGTAGGGGAGGAAATTGTTCTAATAAAAGTAAATTACGAACAATACAAGAAATTATCAACTGTTAGGATATAGGCATACTTCAACTGGAAGGTAATTATTCGGATTCGGATTGTAATACATAACGTGAATAACGAAACCATAGCAAGAAATCAGCGCTATTTTCTGTGAACATTTTGCCATTTGGTTTGGCTTCATCGCGTAGAATGAAATGTGGAATACTAATTGTATTATAGCGAGAAACAAACGAAGTCAATTGTATTGAATTTGTTAAAAGGAAAATGTACTTAATGCGCAAATTATTATGCGAAAGTAACATTGAATGTCATGTGTACTGGGGAATTAATTTCTTTCACAAACGAATATAAGCAGCAAACTGTTGTTTGAAGGAACATCTCCTGAACAAACATGTCTCGTGATAATAACATGTGCGAAGCTCTGCCGATGTATGTGATTCTCGAAGTAAATAGATAAAATTCACTTGATGCATAAATTATTTGTTGCACATTTCGTCCCACATTGTGTGTGTGATCATAAAATAAAATTTGGGGTGAAATAATAATCATTCAAAGGCCCCAAAGCTGCACTTGATAATCGCACCAAATATATGTAAAACAATTTGATATCCTGAATACTCTTTGCCTTGAGACACGAATATTGTGAATTCGCACTTGTTTATCTAGAGATTGGTTTGTTCAAAGGAGAATGTCATAAGTACAGTGTATCCAAAAAGCTCGAAAACATTTTGGAAAAATACTAAACATCGTCATAGTTCACTTTCGGTTCGAGTTGAATGGGATGCATTGTGTAATAAAGTATTATTTGTTGTGAACCACGAACATATCTTGCACAGTTATACTTAAATTGTTTTCATCGTTCTGTCTTTGCAGATCGCCTATTACGGAAGTCTTGGAGTTGACTACCACTCTATCGACTTCCGCCGACCTGAACTTCGACCAAAACGAGCGCACACTGTTCCCATCAATCGTATTGTCGTCAAGAAGATCACACCACCGAAACTAGCGAAAGAGGTAGCGCACGTCTACGAGACCGGCACCTTCACCGATCTTCACGCCGTAATAAAGCACGACCTCACCAAGGAGAAGGTCCCAGAGCACGGTGTATACGAGAACCAGCCTGCCAGCGAACTTCAAGGGGTATACCGCGAGCGTGACTACATACCGGACGAGTTCATCGAACCAGGAACTCTTGGCGCACTCATCAACGACTGGAGAATGAAGGGCAAGGACACGCTGCTTGGTGCACGCAAGGCACCCATCGACATTGACAAGAACAACACAGGACCCGAGCTGCTTGAGAACGAACCCGTAGAACTCGAAGGTGTCGTCCGCGAGAGGGATGCATCAGGAGGAGCGAAACCCGAATCCGGAACAGCGAAGAACCTGTTAGAAATCTGCAAGACATGGACGGACACAGTGAGTGTCGAGAGAAAACCCATCACACTAGTTGAAGACCCAGCCGCCCCAACAGTTTTCGAGAGCGAACCGACAGTGCGTGAAGGCGTAATCAGAAACACAGACAAGATTGAGGATGCGACACTTGAACAAGGTGGTGCCAAGGGCCTGGTAGGATACTGGAAAACTGTCACAGACGATGTCAATGTGGAAAGAAGACCAATCAACGTAAGAGAAGGCAAAGAAATCGTGCTAGAAAGTGAACCCATCGTCAGAGAAGGTGTAGTCAGAGAGTCCGATGCCGGAGAAGACCTCACGGGTAAACTGTTGGCCGAGCACAGGGCGAAGTTGTCGAGAGAGGCCTACCTGGAGGCGCAAAGGTTAGCGGCAGAACACAAAGGCAAAGCTGTGGTGCTTGACCTCGCCCAAGATGGCGGTGTGCTGGAGAACGAACCATCAGTCCGCACGGACGTTGTCAAGTCCGACGTCTCCCTGGAGGACTTCGTTCCCAGCGAGAAGCACACCAAGAAACTGTTGAACCGGTACATGGAGATCGCCGCCAGCGACTATGCGGGCGGATCTCGCGGTCCGATCGAAATTGACCAGTCGGGTGGTCACATTTGTGAGAATGAGCCGGCAGCTTTGGCCGATGGCATTATCAGAGGTGGGGGCTCCGGGCGCGAGGTTAACTTCGAGGAAGGCAAGACCCGCTCCATGGTCGACCAATGGCGCAACAAAGGCGATGCCGAGTTCCGCCGCCACTTCGAGGGCAAGCCACAGTGGGTGCTGGAGATCGAACAGTCCCAAGAAGCCGGAGTCTATGAGAACGAGCCAACAGTCCGTGAGGGAGTGCTCCGCGAACAGGACATCTACCAGCCCGTCGGGTTCAGCGTGCCAACCGAGATCACGAAAGGCATGAAGGACATGTGGCTGAACCGCGAAGCCTACGAGGAGGAGAGAAGGATGAGAATGAGGGAGACGAAACCAGAGGTGAGGCCCAAGAAGAAGTTGTTTGATGCCTGGATTCCTGACACAGGCGCAGAGGAAGAAGAAGAAGCGCCGCCTGCGAAGAACGACATGGTTAATGGTGATGTCAAAGATAATAAGCCAGAAAAGAAATCCTCTACGAAGAAAAAGACGAGTACCAGCGAGTCTGATAAGAAAAAACTTTCCGAATCTGATAAGAAATCCTCCGATAAGAAAAAAGCCGCAAGTGATAAAGCTTCAAGCAAAGATAAAGCATCTCCCAAAAAGAAAGCCACTTCTTCGACGTCTGAATCCTCTGAAAAAGAGAAACCGAAAACCAAGACTAAGTGACTTGAAATGACATGTTGTGTAGCGAAATGATATCAGTGATGACTTACGGTGATGATGAACAAGGTTTACAAGATAAAAATTCCGAAACTTTCTGCTTTCAAAGGGATTATTGCTATGACATTGTTTAAGACATTCTCTGAAGGGACGAAGACCAAAAGAAGAAACTGGAAATTCGAACAGTGTAAATAGTGTACAGCCAAGAAGCACTAACTTTTTAATTGAATGAAATAGGTCAACGTGACACACTTTTGAACATTAATTTAAAAATTATTGTGATGTAGGACGCTATTGTGCTTTTATACTAAACAATGAAGATTTTTTCGCGGTTTCAAGTACAAAGAATTATTATACATAGGATAATTAATATAGGGAATTCAAAGTGCCAGTGTAAATGTGTACGTATGCGTGTAGATTCAGCTAATGTTAGGAAAAAAACAATACGAAATCAGTTATAGACTAAACTAACAGATAGAGAAAAGAGAAGATGGCCGTACATGCAAAGTTAACTATGAAACGTTAAACTGTTTATTTATAAGCAAACACGCTTTTGTTTATTGCCATGAGTAATAAACAGTTGTTAATATCAGCTACAGCCTAATCGTAAGGCCCAGTTATTAGCAGTTTCCGACTCGCAAAAAAGTGAAAATGAGTTGTAGCTTTCTTGACAAACGGTTAAATATGTAGAGAAATTTATTATGTAGAGAAATGATAATTTTGTAACATTCTAGAGAATTTGCATTTCATTTTATGAATGGATTTTCTAAAAAGAGTATTTATTCCATTTTATTGAAATGTCATTTCTACGCCAGGTTTATACTTATTTCAA
The DNA here is from genome assembly GCA_038406195.1 of Haplosyllis anthogorgicola. Classification (NCBI taxonomy): domain Eukaryota; kingdom Metazoa; phylum Annelida; class Polychaeta; order Phyllodocida; family Syllidae; genus Haplosyllis; species Haplosyllis anthogorgicola. The sequence goes on along the minus strand of JBCAUI010515700.1, from coordinate 22,058 downwards.
CCTTGATTATAAAATTCAACTCTTTTATTTATTTATTTATTTTAAGTATTAATTTCTAGTCATCCGTTTATTAAATTATTAGGTTAAATTATTTCAAAATTAAAGGTAATTTAGTTAGCTCATTATTTCACAAATCTGCCGTATTTCAAGATTAGTACTCAGTTGACAGGACATTTTTATTTTTATTGATTCATTCACAGGTATACAGTTTAAAAGCTCACTTCAACGTTGCTTGTTTATATTCATGTAAGATATAAATACTAAAGTTGTAATAAATTTTTATATTATATTTGTGTTTTGATGTTGTAAAAACTAGATAACATGTTTGGAGGCAAAGCGATAGAAATAAGAGCAGATGGCAAAGCGATAGAAATAAGAGCAGATCACACAAATAAATTCGCGCAGTGACCAGTGCCTGAATAATTTTGAGTCCGGAAAAATCCTGCAACGTAGTGTACCGCTGCGACATTCGTCTGTACACTGCATCTTCATCTGACCGCCATATTTTTTACTTTTTACATAGTTACTGATAGATCCGTCATTTGTTTTGAGGAAGATACAAAAGCGAAGAACCCCAACGCCGAACAAATGTGTACGACAAAAACCTGTGAAAACACTAAAAACCATGCACATCTCCTGGAAATTTTGTCCTTACAAGATAATTTTTTATTTACTTTGAAGTAGCAGGTCAATCTGGCTATTTTGTGTAAAATGTCCGAGGGAAGTCCGATTGGATATCATTATTGTCTATCTGTACAGTAATTGTTCAGTGCAGAAATGGACAATAAGACCTTGTGAATATGTAAGCCATATTTATCAAAATGTGTACTTAATTCAATACGGATGATATCCTAATACTAAAAAGGCTGTAAATGTACAAAAACTTATCACACGTAGCAGTTTAGTGACCTGAACATCAATCGTGTTACCCTGGTACGTCTAGGAGTAGGCAAACACTTTTTACCAGTTGCAATATTTTGGAGCAAGTTGCAGAACTAAAACCAAGAGTTTGGCGACCTACATGATCGTTTCCAGGCAGATACATGGCAACCCAGGGTTTATCCTTGTCGATAGGTTTGATAAACGTGAAATTTATTGAAAAGTAAAGTCTACCGGTAGGTTTCCCCTTAAATTTGTAAACGCAAATGCAATTCTGGCGACTACAATGCACACTTTTTGCGGGAGAAATATTGTTTAAAATTTACCAAGTAGACAAAACAGAATTCTAATATGAGCACAAATTGCCAGGTTTGCATATTGTTCGAATTTGGCAGGGATCAAAAACATGCACCCTGTGAAGCTGTGTAGACCATCAATAATTTGTAGAGTATCTCCACCACTGCGCAATCATGAGCTAGGGTGAGGATTCGGGAGTGAATCCCCGACTTTAAATAGATACCCCATGTAGCTTGGTGCACATGAATTATAATAATATTTATCATTTCTGTTAAGATATCATCCGGTTTTGCTCCTTATCACTCGTTATTTATAGTTTTGCTACAACATGGGTGCTTGATCCCAAACGAATCATGGTCAGAATCATGGATTTGTTGGTGAAGTGAATGTGGCAAATTGACTTTCTTTTTCACCAACTTCAAATTCAAGCTTGACAAAAGCTTGGATGGTACCCAGAAACATTAATTTATCACATGTTATTACCTTGTACATTGAGTCGGAAAAGGCCAAGCCACCAACGCACATAGCTCCAGCGAACACTAGTCGATACTGGTTCTAGTATTGTATGTGGTGTTCCAGAACCTTCATCTTCTTCCCGCTGGATACTGAACGCTGTGGAATGGCAGCCCGACCTTTTAAATTGTTTTGGCGTTTGTGTGTTGTTTGTTTTCCACCTGTATTTCAATCAAGAAACTTCTTGGAAATATTTTTATCTAAATTTACACCATGTTGTTGACATGTCTGTTGCAGATCTATGACTTCAGAACAGAAAGCATTTAGAAACCTTCAGACAAACAAATTACCTTACACCTTTGGCAATAATATCCAGCAAAGAATATGAAGTACTCAAATTATATCAATTCTGATGCTTGATCAGTCTGTGCAGGAAAGCTGTAAAATTGTTGGTACAGCTTTAGCGGGTCAGAATACCCTCAATTACTTCAAAATATTAAAGTACTACAGTTACTGTACTTAAATTATTGACCTACATTATGATTCACCTTGAGGTCCAGACATGAGTCTGCTTGACTACTGGCCAATTTGGTCACTGTGTAAGCATGGATCGTTGTTCTAAAATACACTGCACTGAAAATCATAGTCAGAATTTTGGCGTTGGTATGTTACTGCATGATCAAGGCAGTTTATGAATGTGCTTTACACAGAGGCTGAATTCCCATCCGGGAAGCCGTTCACTTTTACCCCTGGATCTGGTGTATATTCACCTTATTCATATTCAGGTGAGGTATACCTTCCACCTGTTCCCGGTTACATCTTCTGAAGTATACTCAATATTCTAAGGATATACAGAATAAGTGTACAGTTTCGCATATTTACAAGAACGTTTACAGGGCCTCGGAATGATCCTTGGATCAGCTGATATCTATCATAGGTCCATTATTAACCTCAGGGCTATGTGCCCTTTGTACTTTAGTACCTATATGTATGTAAACGTCTGAATTTACAAGGGCAAGTCGATGTCCACAGCCAATATTTATAAAGATGTCAAAAGTATAATATTGCGTTAAAGTCACCCATGAGTACAACACAATCTAGTGTCGACATTATCCTCGAGGCGTGTGGGTCGTGAGACTTTACCGAAGGTAATGGCTGATGCTACCCGTGTCAATAACCTAAACATGTATGACTATAATACCAAAGTAAATCAATGTATCTGTTAAAATCACCCTTAAGTATGATACAATCTGATGTCAAAATGCCAACAGGCTTCGAAAGTCCACCGACTGTTTGGTAGATTTGACTAAGATGTTCTTCAAAATAAAAGCTGGGTCCAAAAACCGGAGCTTTCGAATCTATCTGATGGACCCCTTGATCACAGCTGATACAAAAGCAATCTGCCCTACATCCTACCCTGCGGTGCAGTAAACGTGCGAAGCTGTTGATGCACACTTTAAGAATTATAGGGCCGACAGAAAGTAAAATACATGCCGTCATGGCAATTTTTCCGACTTGCTACAGAACTAGAAAAATTCACCAAACATTATCATTTTCCCATTTTCAAAGGATACTCTGTCAGTAAGTGTAGCTAAGTTTTAGACCAGAGTTTTGTCACAGGGACGGATTCCCTTTTCAAAGTAATACGGAATTATTATCTCCTGACCAGGATGTTTGTGACCAGGTTTCATTTTTACGCCTCCCACTCCGATCTGCAAACCAACACATAAATTATGGAGCTCAAGGTCTAATTGGTGAGGAGTCACCTTGCTACTTTTTACAAGTGCTCCAGATCGTTGCAGATCCAAGAGAATAACGAACACGTGAAAATGTGTTAAAATTTTAGTGACGCAAACAATTTTTGTACAGGAATATATTACATTGGTGTTAAACCTTTATTTCCTTACAAATTTATTTCAGTGAGAAACAGCCTTTAGGGGTGTGATAGTTTACTGATGTAGTACTCATGGACTTACTCAAGCCCGACCAGTATGTACTGGTATTCACCAGACATCGTACATGTGCATGCAGTACAATAATTGTACACGTACATGTAGGATTGTACCATTTAGCGGTCTTTCCTGTTGCCTGATGAAGTAAGTAGCAACGTCAAATAAATGACGTACATTTCAGTCAGAATTCAATGTTAACGTAGAGATAATGATTTAGCGATTAAGCTGTCTGAAATCCCTTGCGCTCCAGTATCGTTTATTTGGCCCTCGAAGTGTGGAGAGGGTCGAGTAAAGTGTTTTGACCATAAATACTCAAATATTCCCGAAAAGGTCCATGAAATTCGGACCGTTCAAACAGATGTGTGTCCTTTGTACCCCCTGAATCCACAAATGCCACGGTCGGGTAAGAAATTATCAAATGCATATTGGCTAAATTAGTGACCGAAATATACTGCAGAGACACACAGGCTTTTAGTTAGACATCCCTGTTACATACTATGCCAGAGCCACATAAGTAGACAGTAGTAAACCCTGTTACTGCCAAAGAATGACGCACACTTCTGAACATTGGAATCACTTATAGATAAACCAAGATGCACTTCCGCAGCAAAGATGCACTTATTAGTTTGTCGCACAAATGTTGAAAACGTTTTGTGCACTTGAGTTTTTGAGCGTAAGAAGTATTGGTCACTGCGTATGAAAACAGTAGTATTTGATCTTAATCATCCTTTGCCTTCAAAGATCCATCAATCCTGCAGAAAAAATAATATACCGTTCGACTTTTACTAAAGTAACACACAGCGGTTATTGCGCTATGTATTGTACACACTGTATTTGAAAGTAGAATCAGCTTCACGTAGAAAACCTTGTTCATCACACCGATTGAAATGCATTCACAAATACAAAACGGATTCAGGACTGAACGAGAAGTGGCTTTGTCGCATGGGAGATGTGGACTCACCAAACTATTACACGCTAAATTGTCAAAAAAAAAATTGTAGAGATCTTTTCAAAATTTAGAACGATACTGTTGCCATCTTCGAAATTTAGAATGCCCAGAGAATTGAAATAGTCTTCTTTTTTCAACATCACCTAAGAACACAGTCGTCGGGAATCCAGGCATCAAAGGACTCAAATTTGCCCATTTCATTTGTTTTTAAATCATAACCCTAAGGTTCAGGTATTGTGGGTATTATATTTTTTACAAGTGCAGGCAAAGACTAGTTTAACTTCAATTTTAGGATCGCATTAAATCGCTTTAGTCAGAATATCAAATGTCGATTTCTTTTTTGCACTGTTGTATTAATTTCCCGTATTTTCTGATTTGCAGTTGGTATGTTTCACACCTCCAAGGGAGAGGTCACCTGAACCATCCCAGGAGGAGTACCAGGCCTACCAGCAGCTCCTGTACCTCAACGATGAAGAGTTCGATCGCCTGTATGCCAACTACACACCAGGACCTCCCCCTATGGAAATCAAGACCACCACTACTAAGCTGGTATTCAGGTCCTGAGGACATCCAGACTAGAAAGGACATTACCTAGACTGGCTGGGTGGTTATATTAAAAAACTCAACTAATGTACTCAAAAGTGCTTCTTAGGGCTCATGATGTTAATTTTTTAGTTTCTTTGAAGTATCAGAGAATATATTTTACTTTAGAAAAAGAAAACGAACAGCCTGTCTGCTGCTTGATACTAAAGCACTACATATAGCAGATACTTTATTTTGGGGGGACAGGCTGCATATTAATATCACCAGCTGAAACTAACCGATCATGATGCACTTTTTCAAGTACATCTCGCAGTGAAAGGAGGGAAGGAGAAAAGGCTATTGTTATTTAGTTACATTTAAGCTCAATGTGCTTTCAAAAGAGGTACTGCATTAAACCAAATGTAAGCCTATCAATTTAACTGCGTATTATCATATGTTATCATTTGCTCACAAACCTTTTTAACAAATCATTGCACCATTGTTGTTATCAAAGTATCAACTAAATTTTGCATGCCTAACAATTACATTTAATATATTTAAGAAAATAGGTTAAGAGATTTTCGAGTTGAAAGACAAAGGAACCCAAAAATTTAAAGGGATTTTAGGGATGCCAAATAGGAAGGGACGTTCACCATAAATGAGCATTCCCAGGAACACTGTGGGATGTCATCCTAATTTATGTGCATTTATTTTACACAGAATTTATATTTTTGTGATAAGTTTTATATTTTAAGATATATGATCATCTGATATTAACTGTGGAACTTAGTCTTTATTTTAGTTACATTTAAAATGTACTCTTTTTGTCCATTATTCCCCCTCCCTTTATTTTGTACGTTATTTGAATCGGTGTTTTGTTTCCCAAAAGTTGTAAATTTATTTAGATGACATCCCACATTGTAAAAGTAGAATGACCGTGATCTTAGTGTATCCTCAAACAATTTAAGGGCAATCATAGGGCCTTGATTGGAAAGTGTACACTTGAAATAATCCCTTTTGTGGAAAACGTGTGGCAGTCGCACCACCATACACTACTTCATAGGTGGGGAAATAGAGGACCATGGGGGTTCAGTCATTGTTCATTTAGTCACTGATACATGCTGATAACAATTGTAAAAATTCTGACTTTTCAAAAAAGATGGGGAAAAAGGACCCGGGGTTGGGTCAAGACGTGCCAAAGACGAATGAATGATATCACACCATCATCTTGTGATAATTTTATGATCTTAATAGGATCGAATTTGTGCAACATTCCATGCCACCGTAAAGGCCATGACCTTTCCGTCATAGCAGGTCACTTAAACCCAGAGAAAAAATCTGTAAACTGAGGTACATGTGCTCTACAATTAACAACTGGCTTGTACCTTTAATGTCCGCCCAGCATGCGACGTAGCTATTTCGAACTCGTATTCATCCGAGTGTAACTCTCTAAATGGTAACTGCTATTAAATGAGGTCTCTATCTCAGAGAGTATGTTTTAGCAGTACATTGAGAGATAATAGTGTCAACATAATAAATGGAGAATGTTATAGTATGTTAAGGCAACAAAGATAGAGAAAGAGAGACATAGGGTAGCTGCCTACTTGTGGCTGCTGTGGGTCACCAAGCGTGCAGTTAGAATTGTGAAAATAAAATTGTGTCTTCAACTATGACTATCATAGGCTAGGCTTAGTGAAAATTGGAATAATTGCTGAAACTCTTAACTACATATTGGAGGGAGGCCAGTGAAAATCTTCTTACAATTACATGCGCATGTGTTTAAAGAAGCATTGAAAGCTAAATATTTCCTTTCAGTCGACCATATCCCACAAACTTGTTTGATCATTTTTGTGGCATTTTAAAAAAGAACAACATAATATCAAAAGCGCATACATGAATTAGAAGGAGATCCCTTGTGCTGTCTCTTTAGAAAAGAAATTCAGTGCTTGTGGCCTCCAAACTAGAAAGAGGTTCACATTTTTGTGCTTGAAACCACAGTCTTTTTGCACGGTAGAGAGACCATTGATACCTCATAGATGATTTAGAAATATGTCAAGTAAGCATTGGATTAAGTGAGCCACTAAATAAAATTGGGATAAATTTACACCAAATCAGGTGTTTTCTCAGGATTTAAAACCATTCGGAAGTCGGATTTTTATCAGAACTAATTGAAGAAACGATGGAGGACGTCAACATGTATACAGTAACGGATGAAAATGAGTGGATCATTATAGATGAGTCGTTAGAAGGGGAACCTGATGTAGAATATGTCGTTCCTCAAAGCCGGGAAATTGTGCATGGAGTTCCTGGAAGGAGTAGATTTTCGGACCGAAATCTAAGAATTTCAACTGGTAGGAACTGGGGTTTTTCTATTGTATAAATATTCCTTTAGCTAATACACATTTATATGTTTAACAAAAAAACAAACGTTATGTGAGGTACCTTGTGTGGTGACAATTCAAATATATTGCTCATATTACACCCCCATATCCCCCATAATAAGTACATTATTATTAACCAACTTGTTATTAGGTACTATAGTTATGTTTGTGCGTGTGCGAGTGTGTTTATGAACTTTGCAAAAGGGATCAAGTGTGTAGTCGCTTTGTATAATATTCTCATTTACCCCTCATTTGACATGGCCAGAGCACAAAGCACTTTTCATTGCAAGTATTCCTCCCTCGCCTTCAAAAAAAAACCAGGCTGGGCAAAAATTAAATAAAAAAAGTGAGTGTAGGTCACAAAGGCTGGAGGGGAGGGGGGCCAAATATTTTCAGTGACTAGTGCATTGGTTCCTACAATCAGCTTTCATTCTTCACTGCCAAAACGTTCATTTTAATTTTCATTTACAAATGGCTGTATTTATTTTTTATGTTGCATCAAATCATTGTATTTATACACGTTTTTTTTTTTTTACCTAGTTAGTAGTAGTATTCTTTACCTAGTTGTAAAGTGCTTCCCCCTCTTATCCTTTCACTTTCATCGGCTATGTATTATTTGCATGGATGACATATTATATAAATTCATGACTATTTTAGCTTTAGTATTATATAGTATTCAACGCTAAGCTAGCTGCAGCAGTTGCTATAATTAGTGGCAATATATTGCAATGGCGGCAATGCACTATCAATATGTAGAATTCATTTGGAAGCCCAAAACCAATTAATTAAGAGGTGACATCGTTTATGGCTGTAAATATATACTATCATTTTTTCTTTCTTTGCTAACCTTAGCTATAACGTAAGAAGTTAGTTATAAAAAAAACGTATTATTGTTACGCACTAATAAACGAAAACTAGTTAGATATGTTTACATAAGACCTGTAAGATCACATAGAAAGCATCATTGTATAAAAGGTATGTGATGGGAGGATGGAGTGTACAGTTGTAAAAAGATTTTCCTCTTTTTATTTATGAATCAATAAACCTTAAACTGTTATTTATGTACAGGGCTCACTTATTATTTCCGTAAATTGCACAGATAGGGAAATTGTCCTTGGTGTTAGGAATGAATTTTAATGATTGGGATGAAAGAAAGGAGCAGAGTGAATGAGAGAGAATGGATGAAAGGATGAATGAGGTGCATTAGTTAGGAATTCAAATACCTAAAATGTAATCCCCTTTTAGCTAGATTAAACGAGCCAGTATTATTTGCGAAGAAAAATAATTCTGATCCACATACATCGCGCATTTTTATGTTTTAAAATTAAACAATTGAAAATCGGAAACGAAAAATTATTAGCATGGCATGGATTAACGAGTGATCCTTGTTTATTTTAATTTTTGTTTTATTGTACTAATCTGCATGTTTATTGATTTGTTTTGCAGGAGATTTACCTAAATCCGCAATACTAATACTATTGAGAATTTGCATTTCAGGCTTTGAATACCGTATGTTAATATGCAATGTGCATGGTGTGCTTTTCAGATTTGAAGTGTATCCTGTTTTGGCGAAAAGTTTTGCAGTTATGCCTAAAAATAATACTAAATTTTTTAGGTATCCATGAGTCGGTAGTACTTTCAGATTGATGGATCAATGCTCGATTTTACTTGTTTGTGAGTTCACTTTGAATTGCCCATGTTATGAGTCGGTTGGAATATAAAATGCAAATAAAAATTGCATTATGAAGGTAACGATTCCAACATTTGTGAAGATCCCGAGTGCGTTTATTTTCCCTTTGATCTTCCTTTGCTGATAAGATATGCGAAAAATATAAACCCTTCCGAAAATTGCATGACTGAGTTTTATTGGTTGGACTTTTAACTGATACTTTACTAATAAAATCAAAACCCCGAAGAAATTGAGAAGATAGACTGTCCATTTGTGCGACGGAAGGGTATGTAAAGCATTCCGCAGATCTTTTTAAACATTTTGTTTTTAAAGAATAATATGACGGTGAGAACTGGACAAGTACAAAATCAGACCCGTTTCGGCAAATTGTTAAAAATTGCCCTTGAAATAATCATTGAGTACAACTTTAATTTCAGTCCAACTTGCATTTACATTGACTGTAATCGTAATCCATACAGATTGTTACATGTGCTGCAAGTTAATTAAACACTTACGGAAGCAATATTAGGCACTGTTTATGGACAAAAAAGTAGTCACGTATTTAGACAATTTTTTTATTGTGATATTTTTGTCGAGCAATTTTCATTTTGCTTTGCAAAGTAGAAATTCAATGTTTCCCCGACATACCAATTAAACAATTACCTGCACAGGCATTGATCAATAGATTTAATGTTAAAATCATAGAATGCTCTGAAATTACAGAAACGTTTTACATTCATTGAAAAGTGACAAAAGTATTCAGAGTTATACACTGTAATTTCAACACAAGACAACTTAATTTTTATGACATAATCATAAGAAGAACACGCACAGAAAATGCCCGCACATTCTGTTAATTCAAAAATATTAATTTAGCTTAAATAACTGAATTAACGCATTTTAGTGATGGGGGGATGTCAGCTTATAAAGTTATTTTTGAAAGCCATAATTTTCATAAACGTAGTTATTGTATAGTAATATTAAATACTATTTAACATGTCCATAATTTGAATGAATTCAATAGCTGTGCCACACATCATCTCAACAGCCTATACATCTGCTTCTTAATAGTCAATAATCCATACCGTATTACATCTAATTACGGCACGCACTTCCAAGTCAACCCTGTTCACTTAATCAAATACTCGAAAAATGATCAGATAAAAGACGACTTTAAATTGTCTTAAAGAAGAGTGCCTTTAGCGAGTTCTGTATTTCAAATGTCGCTTCAAAGCGGGCCGTACAAGACCATGGTTCTGTTCTGGTCCTGCAAAACAGGTTTATTATGGCCTGCATCATTACTTTTGGTGTTGTAGCACCAGAACAACCTCTTAGGGTCAATTCGGTTTTCTAAAATAATTCTTCCTCCTTTTCAACAGTACTTAATATTGACTTTCAATTTTATATCCTACAAGAGGTCACATTTTTTGATCATTGAATGATGGGCATGGTGTTGTATTAATCATCACCTGTCAGTGTTTGTTGTCTTTTATCGAATTTGTAAGACAGTGTATTTGATGCGTGGAATAATTGATGAAATTTTTTTTATTTTACTGACTGGGGACTGTATTGCTATTGATTTGTGAAGCGGGGGAAATTGATTAGAAGCGTCAGGTTTGCAGTTGAGAGAAGCTACAAGTTACAGCAGATCATGAATGCAAAAAATACCGCACTACACAGACGTTATGTCTGAAGGCTTGTTAAGCCATTGTGAGGAGTATAATTGTATACGTATGCGTAAACTTTATAATGAAAAATACGTGTTAATTATGTGCTAAATTAATAATTAACACGGTTAAGTCGGAATTTTCAAGAAATTGGGATAACTGAATGAAGTGCATGTGGAACAATTTATGGGACACACATAGTATTTTTCTTCAAATTAAATATTGACAAAGATGTTTGCGTATTAAGGGAAAGTAGCACAAACGCACGTCATTAGAGTCAACTAGATCTTCCTTCCATGAAGGAAATGATATACATGTACTTGCATTTGGCGTGAAAAATTAAAACTTAGCATTTGCATTGTAATGCCTTGGTTATAGTTTTACGACATGTACATGTAATAAATACGAATTTTTAAATTTTACAATACGCATTCAGTATTAACTGATGAAGTAGCTCTTGAGAAGGATTTGAAGTGATTTAACATGAATACCCGGGATATTTTGATTGATTACGTGTACCCGCGTTCGGCGGTACTTGCACGATGTGGACTCGCGGTGGAAGAGGACACTATGTCCATTACTAGCGGCAGTAGCTTCTATTATGACGCATTGGAGACTTTGGACAATAGTAAATATTCCACATTAATTCTGTTAATTTAGATTTTAAATCTAATTTTCGATAACAACGATGATAATCTTAATTACATGATGTTAATGTAATATGTTTTAATCGAGCCGGAAGTTCAGGATTAGAGATTAAATGTAATGATAATTAAATTAAAGTTTTCAAGTTAAAATAATAATTATTAGGTTTATAAATTTGACCTTTTGTAAGAAGAATACACCTTCTTAAATGTAGACAGTTTCAACCGCAGCCGCTTAAAAAGTTGACGCGTCGGACACCAGGAGTTCAAAATTGTAGTGCTTAAAAATAAGTAGATTGCTTAGTGTACATTTTATGGGATCAATGCACAACGGTTAATAGTGTGACATAACATAATTCCTAAGCAGCAGATTAACTGAACAGTAAAATCGATGAACGAATAATTATGACTTATGTTTACAGCATTTTTTGCCGGAAAATCAATGAAGTTTCAGACCATTACGATGACATCTGTGCAAAGAGCTGTGTATCTGGGAAATTTACACGCTTATATTTATATCAGGTTAGACATGCAGAGGAAAACGTAAATGGGTAATACAGCTGATACTAAGGACCCTCAATACATTCAAATTATTTGTCAAATTTTTAGGTCTGAAACTGAAAGTGCCAGTATGCAATAATTTGTTGCATACATCCATCTCCCAACCCCGAAATGATTTCCTCAAATTAAACATCCCTATGTGTTACACATCACTTGATCTGGGTCACTCATTATTTTTTTCATTATTTGTACAGGAGTTGGTGAACCAGACGAAGTGAGCTCCAACGATGAAGGAGGCTCAAACCTGAACGATTCCTTCACGGAGGGTTCGTCCTACTCGCCCCGCTCATCCACTGGCCTGCACTCACCCCGGTCACCGGGAGGTACTCGCCTGGAGGACCAGCTGCCCGCCTTCGTGCCGCCGAAACGTTACGTCAAACCCGAGGAGAAGAAAGATACCAAGGCACCGGGAGTCATGATCATGGTATGATATCACAGTACATGTAGCTAAAAATGTGTGCGACATGTGCCAACGTAAAAAAAGGGTGTACATGTAGAAAAATACCTGCTAATTGTGAGCTCATTTATGATCGCACATTTGGCAGTTTGGTACAAAAACTTTATTATTGCATTTATTGGCAGATCAGACGCCATAATCAATTAGTTTGAGAAACAAATTAGCAAAGATTGGAAGTTGGAAAGTACCCAATTTTGATTTCAATGTTTAGTTATAATAAGCAGCGTTACACATGAATGTTACTTGAATCCCTTGGACAATGCTCGTACAATGCGCAATTTACCCGAATGATAAAACAAAGCATGGTGACCCCCATTTCCTTGTATGACTCCTTGGTTTGACACTCGAGCATGTACCTACGGTGTTGTAATAACAAAAATAACATTCATACCTTTTCCTACTAGTACTGGTATTACACCCCATTTTCCATTGGGTTTAGCTGAATTTTAACCGCTGCTACTAAAGGTAACTAATCACCAATGGGTGTAACTACGGCGGTGTTAATAGCGGGAAGATTGGTGTTAAACAGATAAACGTCCAAAAAGATTATTAGGGAAACTGCAGATACTCGGAAACGGTTGTTAACGTACTGATGCTACTTACTCGGGGGCATTTTACTTCATAACTAATATGGCAATTATCTTGATATTTGTGTCCACTAATTTGAGTCTCTGTTATTTGTTCACTGTAGTTTAGATAGTTATTATACACGTGCTCAGTTTTATTAATAATGTTTTATATTTGCTTTCTGCTAATTGGTCTGAAAATGATTTCATGAAAAATTAATTACATGTATGTAATAATGCAAATATGGTTGGCAACCAAACTTTGGATATCAAATATTGAAAATGTAACTTGTCAAATATTTGCATATTTAAGCTAACTTTAGATTTTCTCTTTTTTGCCACAGTTCGACAAAAGCGAAACATTTTCAGTCTGATTATCAGGAAAAAAAAGTTTTCTTTTTAGTCACTGTATAGTCAGGTGAAAAATTTAAATATTTTGTTATTTCTTTTATCCACTAATTGTTTGCTAACTGTAACGATGGTAACCATGTTTTGGTCGCTCCTCCACCAATAGGAATCCAAGGACTCGCCTGGTAACCAAGGTAATGACACAACAGCTGTAAACGGGTGGCGCCCTAGAACTACGTCATCATCTGCGTCATCCACGAGTTCTGACGGCGCCCCTGCTCGTCTGGTATCCTCCGAGGCCACTAACACTGAATATGAAATAAAACCTTCGCAGCCTTTTGGCTCGTTGCTTGCTAAATGGAAGGATCCTCCGCAGGTAGTGTTTTAAAGGGAGAAAATACTACCGTCAATGGAGACCCCCAACCCTTCCCCCTTCTCTTGTCTATTCACCCACCACTCATCGCGCCCTTCCTTAGCAACACCACTCACTGCCTAAGTCGCTGTTATAGTGCAATACACCATGTACACAATGCCAGCTTTATGTAGGCATTCAATCCGTAGAAATTCACACCATTTAGGCCTTGGCTATGTACCTCAATTGAGAAACACAAGATTGTACCAGTGAAACAGAAATGAAGCACATTTGCACTTAATTTCAGTTTCCAAAACAGGTTAACTACGTAATGTACATTTCTCAGAAAAATCTTATCCCATTTTGTTGTATAGTATTTCAACCATACGTAAATGCAGATTTTATCTGTGAATTGTATTCTGATATTCATCTGTGTTGCAAGTTAACATTGGCAATTTAGCCCTTAATCTCCCCTTCTCTGACACCCTATTTTCAGATAGGAGTGGGCACACGGGGGGGGGGAGGGACCAAAAGCTCATTCTCTACCCGAGTGTAACCACCTGAAAAGTTAAAAAAAAATCGCCTCCTTCGGATCAAATAATAAAATTCACTGAACCCTTTATTCAGTATGAGTGTTCGCAGTTTGTGCGTCACGATTTTCACCAAAAAAATTGCGTTTTTAAGTGGTGCAGGCTTTGAATTAGATGTTGGATGACTTTTTAGTGACCACGCTAAAGCGAGTCAGGATGGATAAAGGTCTTTTATCACTGAAAACATTGGTCTCACATATGCACCTGGTATTAATGGTCACATATTGCTATTCATAATTTAATTTTTATCGACTTTTCTTTGGAAACTCGTTAATTTGAATTTCTAAATCTTTATCGTAAAAAAGTATCAGAGTATATGACCATTGAATGGAGACATTGCTACACGCACTCACAAGCTTTTCACTAACATGAAATATAAGCTGAATCACAATTAACACAGCAATACTAACTACAGGATAGAAATCAGCGCATCTGGCGTTGTCATGGCTACCAGCGCGATTTAATAAAACCCAGAACTACCGCAGCTGAGAATAAACGCATGAAATGAGCGTTTATCGTTAGCGCCCAGATGCAATAAACGGACTTGTTTAAGAAACGAACGCATGCAAGAAGTGCGGTTACTCTAGCTGTGGCAGTTCTTGGTTTATTAAATCGCGTTTTTAGTGAAACTTGGACGGACGAAATGAACACCTGGTACCTACTACCTAGGAAGGGGACCAGACCTAGGAGACGAATCAAACAGTTTGATGAGAGCGGGTTAAATTGAAAGGGTTTTAGCCCGAAATACAATATTGCATGAGTTTCACAGTAAGACGCACTGATCAGCAGAATGTCTCCCCTACTCTGTCTAACATAAATTAGGATCCTCACAAAGGAATGAAGAAACTTAGTAATATGTATTCCACATTGTTTCAATGTCTAATGAATTTTCTTGCGGTATTTTTGCATGTACATGATTTCTCTGTGGTTATGTCTGCATGCTTGATTTAATTTAAAGTTTCTTTTTTTCGTAATATAATTGGTTAAACTACGATCTTGTTCTCAACAAATAAATATTGCATAAAATCTGGACCAGAAAAGTCGTTACGCCCAATTTTCGTGAAACGTTAATCTGGAACAATATTCCAGAGACTTTAATGTCCAGATTTTGTGTGAACTATTACAGCATTACGGGATTGCAGCTAAGTTGCATGAAAATGGTAAACCGGTTTTGTAGATTTTAAGGACAGTTTGTGTGTTGCAATACATTAAGACCTGTAATGTGAATTTTTTTCCTGAAACAACCTATTCACACTGCTACAAATGTGAGATTACGCTTAAATGTGAATGTGACCTGTCGTAGTGTTACATAAATCAGCTTTTAATCCTCTAATACATCAGAACAAAAGGATTGAGTATCAGTAAAATTACAGGTTTTGATGTGTTGAACCCACGAACTACAAGAGGAAGAGGAAAGGCCAGTGTAACTATCAATTTTTTTTCAATGAAGAGAGTGTTCTTTAAAGTTTGAAAATTTTCTTAAGAACAGGACATTTTGCAAAATAAGCAGGCCAATTTCCAAACTATTGTTAAATTACATGTTCTGGCCTTTTCTCAACTGATTTGGTTGTGCTAGAGAGTATCTACACTGATCTATACTGGTAAAAGACATAATCACGTACATTTTTGTTTAAAACAATTTTTTCCAGCAAATTACTATTTCGTTTAAAATGTTGTCCCTCATTATTGACAAGGCTATGTACGGTTGTCTTTTGCCATTTTCGTTCTGGTGTGCGCACAAGAACTTTTACCCTTCTATTTTCTAACGTATGTAATTGTGTTGCAGGGAGCCGGCGACAACATGTGCAAGGTGTGTGGCAAACGTGTATATGAGATGGAGAAGGTGATCGCCGACAAGAACGTCTACCACAAAATGTGCTTCAAGTGCTGCCACTGCAAGAGGGTCCTCAGGTAAATGCGTTCAATCAGTAAAGGGTGTCGTGCCGCGGTCACCCGGCCTGGCCAGGGGCTAAGTCCCACCGTGGCCGAAACGTAACCCAACTCGTCGCGAGCTCTAGCGCCTAGGGAACATGCAGCCCCGACATGCCGTCTTCGCGGAGAGGTAGCCCAACACCTGCCCTACAAAACCCCCAAACGGCTAAGGTGGGCCGCGCGACCTACTAAATTTTCTCTCAAAATTGTAAAATATTGGCAAAAACTGTTTAAAATATGGGCTGTAGAAGGAAGTGGACATTCCTGGATGTGGCAATAAGTTCATGTGGTTTATTCCGTGCTACAGTAGGACGTCTTTTGAGCGACACCCAACGTTTCCTCCACAAAAGTGTCGCACACGTTCTGCCTAGACTGTACCGTCTCAGTTTGTCACGACGTAACTTCTTGAACTCCGATGAAGTTCAAGTTAAGGTTTGAAAATGTGACACAAATCACGTTTAGTTAAATATTTTGACTAATTTTATCCCCAAAATAACCTGTTAACTCACTTTGCCCTCAAGTTAAATGTCAAACAAGTTCCTTTCTTGTAGCTGTCGGTTAAAAGTCATTATCCTATGAAATTTTGAATCAAAGGCAGGCTATGAATCTTGAAATGACCCTGAAAAGAGATGCAAGTTAGAACGCACAAATTTGAAGTGAACGTTATGTTTGTGATGGCATAAACGATATTTGAGTTTTGCCTATCACAAAGTCATTTTTTTCGGATAAAATTAGTTTGCTGATGTACAGAACTGTGAAACAAAATGAACTAAAGCTTCAGTTGTGTTGATGAATTCTCAAATTAAGACCGACATTTGTACGAAAGAGCCATGTTAATCCCAGCCAGACTGTTGCCTGATCGGACCTCGTTTATCTATCATGTGAGAAACATGAACAACTAGTATTACTGCGTTCCTGGAAATTCCTAGAAATAAAGTCTGCCGACTGACGTTTGGGATCTCGGAGTGATATGCCAAGAATTTCTTGGCACTAATAGGCATTTGTAAACTTATATGATATTCACGCTGTGGCAAATTTTGTAGATTTTATTGATGCCCCTTCTCCGAGGTAGTACTTTTTCTGGTCAGTCATTTCCAGTTATGCTCACCTCTTACACTGTCGTTACCAAAGTACTGTACCATCCATAAAGTGTGACTCTCCAAACATTCTCACATATGCTGAGTAGCCATTCACCGAAAGTTGACTGCTTAATGTAAAGAACCCCAGCTTGCTGACATCTTGTTTGTCTAGGGAGCGCATCGCGTCATGTTCGTAAAACAAAGTACCGTGAAAGGAGGGACCTCCCAAGAACAGGGACCAACAAAGCTGAAATATTTTACAGACACAGTGATGTGTCAGCGGTATGCTGTCTGCACCTGGTTGTTTATCTTTCCTAGACCATCCGAGAGCTACAACAGCTTTTGTTCTTTAGCTCAACAACTTAGTCCCTTAGCAACAAAAAGAACAGCCTAGCAGTACAGCCAATTTGAAGCTATTAGACCAGCGCTAAAGATGTTTCGATGCAATTGAAGCAAACAGGATCATTTGCTTATTTAAGTGATTTTCTTATGAGTAGAATTTGACATGTGGAATTTCCAGGATGCAATAAACAATCCGGTTTTTCTCTTTGTGGTACACCAAACTTCTCGCAAAGTACTCCTTTCAAAGGCAAATGTTCCGAACTTTGTGAACAAAATTGTTATTCTAAAAAACTCTTCTGCTGCTACAAAAATGCAAAGTTTTCACAAACAGAATATCAGTATCATGATGACAGGACTGTAAAATTCTGAAAAATCCACCCTTAAAAGAAAAATTTCTAGTGCCTATCGTGCGACCATTTTCCTGGGGCCACATCTTAACAAAACTTTGAACATTTGTCTCAGACAGACATTCGTGTAGTATAAACGTTTTTCGCCTAAAAGAACCTCACAAGTCGGGAGGTATGAGGAACAGGTGTTCAAACGAAACCGAGGTATGTTTCCCATATTAAGACTTACGACCGGAAAAGAGTCCCGAGTCACATCTGGTCAGTAAATCAAACAAGGCCGTGCACCATATTGTCCACGTTATATAATCCACTTTTCAACCATGTACCGGTACGGTAAAGCTCTGATATTTGTGGGAAATATAATTTTAAAATAATAATACAAGCTCAATCTCTGTATTCTTAATTTTCACTTGGCCTCAGGTTCCAGTTCTGGTTATGATTACTCTTCGAAAAATCTACAGTCTCTCCTAGACTTTTTTCTTTGACTAAATTGGGCTTGTACCTGTCACGGATTTTATAGTTTTACTCAATTTGACCTATTTGAAAGTCAAATGTGGTACAGGTGGCAACTTCTGGCCACCAAATGCACATGCCATTTGAAAACATGCCCACCTCTTTGTACCTTAAGGTGACATAACTAAAATAATAATTGCGTGCGATTGGGATCCTGCATCTTCCGTTTACTCTCATCAGTTGTCCACCTTTCTGCATTCATGTAATGTTTATTACATAAAGACACACTCGTGTGTTCCCCCAAATGCACGAGCAATTTTTTTTTCGAAAAGAAAAAGATTGGGGTCGCCACTTACAAATTTACTCGAGGTCCTTGACTTCTCGGATAACTCACACGATAAGTCACACAATGTGTTTGTATTAACTGGCAAATTTTCATATTTTGGATAAAAATAGAAATTTAGCAACAATATTTGGAAATGATCTGGTAATTATCCAAGCAACTTTTTTTTATATTTCATATTATTTCGTGTATAATTTACCTTTTAAAATTTTGAACAAAGGATTTATTTGAACATGTAGAGTTCGTTTTGGTTCATTGAACCATTATGGTTTTATCATCACAAATCGGCTAACTTGTACGATGTCAACACTCTAATATTACAAGTGGATTGATCACAATATTTGGTTTTCTACTTATAATGTAAATATTGAAAAGTCAGATGTGAAAGTAAGAAGTATTTGTACATAACAACACACGAACTGAAATCTACCTCTCTAATCAACTGAGCTGCCAAGACAAAATATCAATCGATGAAATGAATATTTAATAGTCGGACTACATACATGTAGTGTGGGTATAGACAGGGATACTTGCCAGTAGATTGGTGTATATAATAATATTGATTGACCTCACGCATAGAAGTAACCTCATGATCGACACCATTATGATGTTATTATGGTATTAACCGATGTTTTCATTGACATTTTTGCAGTTTGACCAACTTTGCTTCCATGGAAGGCAACCTCTACTGCAAGCCGCACTTCATGGAGCTGTTTAAAACCAAAGGTAAGTCTTACAACGCTAACATTTCATACGAAGCTAATTGTTACATAAACGTGCTACCTGTCCTGAACGGCCAGATGCCATGAAATAATTAAAGCCACATTCGTGAACTGAAAACTATTGTACAATGCACATGAATGTGCGTTTCATTAGAAGACTGGCCGTTTGAAGTAGGTAGTTGTAATCTTGAAGTCGCAAAGTCAGGCCTGCACTGAATGTTTGAGTGAAATCCAACTGTGTGTGTAGGTTACAGTACTTCGTATGTTTAGAATGGTTTAAGGATTTGTTATATCCGGACACTTTTGGGTGCAAATTTCCTGAGCACAATTTGGAAATCGTATTTTTTAGTCCGGAAATGGCAAGTCCTATTGTCATGTACCTTCTTTAAAATTAGATTCTTGAAACCAGTATGATTTTGCATGGCCATGACCTGACCATTGAAAACAATTTTAGTTTAGTTAAGTCAGCAGATTGGCTAGTACATATTTGTAATTGGTAAATATAAATTATTTTAGAGATGCAACACACACTTTGCCTTAGTTGCAAGTAATTTTTCAGTTACTATGCAAGTAAAATTAATTAGACTTCGTTTTAGCTGAGACACCAATATTTTAAATTTTCACACCTATTGAACACCGAAAATTTAGAATCTAGAGTCAGTTAGACATACAGTATTGATATAGATTTTATTAACATTTTAAGTAGACTATTAATTAATATTTTGGTATTTTTGTACTCTTCTTTTGTTTTTGCCCTCATCCACCATCCATCCACCCCACCCTTATTCTCCCGTCTGTGTGTTTGACTTGCTGCCTATGACCGTCCGTCCATCCGTTCGTCTGTCTGTCTGTCTGTTGGTCATGTAAGGCAACTATGAGGAGGGGTTCGGGAAAGAGAGGCATGCCCGTCAGTGGACCCCGCATGAGGATAGCCCCACGCACACCCTTGATATAGACGAAGACTATTTCGGTAAGTACAGCTAGTGTTTACCATTATCACACATATCCTTTTCAGAGGTCCCAATTTTGCAATTGTAACCTAAATTTCAAAGATGATTTTGGTCAAACTTTGTTTTTCAATTTGGTCCAAACATAGTAGATATTGTGGCACCTCTGGGATATGAGTGGATAGAGACCTGTTATGTTTACCTAGATATTATATTTCATACCTATATTGTTAAGAATGCTCCATGTTAGTCTATGTATTCATGCACGTCACCTTCATAAACTAGAAATTACATAAGTAAATACAGAAAAATAAATTGAGCTACCGGTAACAAAGCTTTGGTGTATATAAGTCGGGCCTAGTTATGCATTTTCCTGCTTACGAATTTTAACTGTACCTTGTAAATGCTGGTATAATGTTTTAATATGGTGACCTTTTAATGTAATAAAAACTACAGTAATAGTTACAGAAGAGTGCATTTGCTCTCATTATTTGGCACATCCAGTTCCCACACTGAGCATGCGCGCTTACATCATATGATTCTGGTCATTTGCTCATCAAATATAATTTCGCAGTGGATACAAAAGGAGGGGGTACGAAATAGTATTCAACAATGGGTACATAGCAAAAAACTCATACTGGTGCAAATGGAAAATGGCAAATAAATTGTTTAATGTTAAAAATAAATATTTTGGAAGCCCATTAAAATTAAAGTATGACTGACCCATATTATAAGGATCTACGGTTGTAATAATGAAAAACAAACAACATAGATTTTCCAACAATAGTGAAACCTTGTACATGACATAAACAAACACAGTGGTCGTTTTGGGATCATAAAAAGACCAAAATATTAAATTCCCGTGAAGTTTATTTACTGAGACAAGTTGCACAGTTAATTGGCGCCAATTTGTTTGGACATTTTTGACACTAAAATATGAGCGTTTTCACATAAAATTTAGTTTGCGTCAAAAACACAACGGTTTATGTGACCACATAAATATCATAAACAGGAAACTCTTTCTTTGAAGTAGCTTGGCCGGAACATGCCAATTAATATGGCTTTTGTTGAATACACGGATATATTACAGTAATTTTTATAATAAATAACCAGGTGTCGAGCAACATTTGTTATAAGACAAAAAAGTGGCATGCAGGAGCAAATTTGATGTTTACCATCTCAGAACAGCCAGTAGTAAGTCGGAAAAAAGTTTTAGGTCTAACTACTACACAAGTTATGCCTCGTTATGTAACAGTTCAGTCTTAACTGATAACTTTGGATCTTTTATCCTGGACATTACTGTAAATAACAATATTATAACCAATTACTTGGTTACAGAGACATAGAGAAATGTTTACTCGCTTTATGGAATATGAAGGACAGAATATTTGACAATGGGAATTGCTTTGTGCTGTTTTCCACATTTGCAGCTTGGACCTTCATCAAAGAAGGATTATTTTGGTACGTAAGTGGACGTTCATATTAGATTAACGATAGTTAATTTATTCTCATCCGGAAAAAAAGTTGTGATTGTGACCAACTAAAATGTATGTGCAATGGTGTACATGACATTGTCAGCTTTGGAGACCAGTCTGCCAAGGCAGAG
>JBCAUI010515689.1:0-12224 GCA_038406195.1 Haplosyllis anthogorgicola | reverse complement strand
GACACCTGATGCAACTGTGTTGTCCTCAAAAACGCATCAAACAAAAGTATCATGATATCATTCTTTCAGCTGTGCCACAAGCCCCACGGCTTTCTTGTTGTCATTCGCTATCAAAGTACATGTACCTCGTTGTAAATGTGAATATTGTTATATATATTTGTATTTATTGGAGAGTGTATTGTAAATACCTTACATTTCTGATGATTGGTAGAAAGAGGAGGGCAGTGATTCACTGGTATCAGCTCGTAAAAAGCCAGCACCAGGGACTCGTGAATATGCCGCTGAAGATCTACGGAAACTAGTGAAACGGCCTGCAGATGTGTCATCAGCTGGTAAAGATGAGGAAGAACTTCCACCACTTATACAGGTGTTGCATAAGTAATACTTTACGAAAAGAAATGTTATCGCAACACAAAGACATCTCCATAAAATTTTAATTCCCTCTCTTTTCTCCAATTTATAAAGGCACTAACTCAGTCAGCGAAACATGATGGCAAAGGAGAATATCTGAAGAAGAAATTAAAGATGTTAGAGGAACAGGAAGAAAATTACAGAAAAGCTGAACAGTAAGTTGCCTACAGTTCAGTTTTAACGTACAAGACATGTGGGTCTGGCCTACTGAAGTACCAGGGTTAAATTAAAATTCGCAGACATAAAAACCAGTGATGTGACAAAACAAGATTTATTATAGCTGACTCAAGTGCCCTTTGATTCGTTTCAGCTAGGACAAACCATATTTTGACTGACCAATGACCCCCCCCCTCCCACACACCCCACAAACTAACCAGAAATAGTACCGTTTATTTTATCCCTACAGAATAAAGATAGAACAACCAGAACACCCTCAGCCAACAACAGTATCGGCTAAAATGCCAAATAAGGTAAAGCACCCAAGTAATTGTATGTAGTTTATCTTTGTTCAACATGTGACAAGTAGTGCCCTCGTTGTAAGATATGTTAGTCGGTTATGCCTTTATACTGTGATAAAAGTGTAACTAAACTATATTCCATCAATATGTTCTCATCCATCTTTTTTTCCTCAGATGTTGGTACGCACGTCAGATATTAGGGTTTCAGACAGAGTCTGTTTGTCTTCTGTAACTCTTGACAAATTTTCAACAGTTTACAACGACCTCATCGATGAAGTAAGTTATGTATCATTTTCGTGATGAATTGACAAATCATTCGCAATTTCCACGCACGTCAAATCGAAATTAATGATTAATGTTGGGTAATAACACTCACAAGTCTTTACTGACAATTTCAAAGCTGTTTAAATGTGGATCGAAAGATACGTTCCTTTAACAACATTTGCTAAACATTTGATAAATTCAACTCGGTAATTAACCATTGCAAGAACTATAATCTCATTTCACTTCCAAGATACATAGATCTATTTGACATGTGCTTTTATGTATTTAAGACTTGTTGGTACAGGTAAGATGCCTAAAGATATGCATGCAATATATTGCCTTTATTACAGTCATCTAATGTTCCTTTACTCTTAATGTATGCACTGTGCGTCAAGTGCAAAGGTATTTTTATACGTAACATGCAATGCATGGCATATCACGGCTACAAATTTATACACAATGCTCAAGAGATTAAAACGTTACTGCACAGTTTTATATTTCAATTAT
Organism: Haplosyllis anthogorgicola; assembly: GCA_038406195.1. NCBI lineage: Eukaryota > Metazoa > Annelida > Polychaeta > Phyllodocida > Syllidae > Haplosyllis > Haplosyllis anthogorgicola. The sequence goes on along the minus strand of JBCAUI010515689.1, from coordinate 10,584 downwards.
TAGTACAACTCCCTTGGTTCTTATCTTAAAAGAATTATCATTGGCAGATCTGAGAGAGTGGAAGCGATGTAGACCTTCGAAAATTCTTTTCTTCATTCTCCTGAGGGTTTTGCAAATAATCTCTACTTGTAAGCTGAAAATTTTAATTTGTTCCCATCCATCAGGGAGTTCTGGATCTGCCTCTGATTGTGCATGTTATCCGTCAAGATTTTAGCGTCGTGCATGAAGTACTGTAGTTACTTTTCTTTTGCCTGTTTTGCAATCAATATCATTATGTGTGCCGTTGTGAACGTGAATTTAAATTGCAATATCCTACTTATTAACCACATATCCGATTATGCATTCCTAATGTGACATTAACCACCTTCCAAACTTAGATATTGTTGCAGGCGTTGTGGTCCATTATTTTTCAAGGGTCTTAATTATATATACAAAACCAATAACTTGGGAGCATTGTGTTGCAGATCGATGCGGCCACAGTTAAAACACTGGACAGCAATTTATTTCTTGGGGATGAAATCACGGAAGTATACAGTGAAATAATGAAAACGGTTCCCAGCAATCATCTTTCTTTAGAAAACGTAAATAATTTTTGTTGAATAACATACATTACAAAATCTGTTTTGGACATTACAGTAAATATTAATACTGTGTGTTTAATGTGATAAAGTGCTCATTAAATTACAGTTTGATTATATCTTGTTTTGAAAGTAGAACTGTTGTCAAACATTATTTAATCGCATTTTCAGGATCCTCTGATAGAACCAACAGCCAATAGGGTGAATCTTACTGCTGCCATGGCCTCATCTAGTCTGAACAAAAAGAGTAACGAACGTGTAATTAACACTTCACTTAACAAGGTGACTGAGCCACCTTGGGGACTTCAGACCCAGAGTGAATGGGCCAAAGGGTACGGAATATTTCTTCTATCAGTGCTTTCAATGCATTTTCTTTGTGTAAATTCTATACTCTTTAAATGTTTTATTCTGGATACAGAAAAAATAGATGTAAATAAATTACAGATGGCGAAGAGATCCCGTTGATCTCTTGACAGCTGTTAAGGACACAAGTATTTTTAATGAACTGGATCTTGAACCTTTCGAGACCGAGTATATCTCCAGAATTCTATTATTTTATTTGTTGGTAGTTACTGTTACTACACCTTAATTGTTACGTTTTTCTAGTGATTTCTTTGAACATGTCGAGTACTGCCCCTGTTGCCACACCCATGTGAAAAAGATCCCTAGCTTGCTGCGACATCTTCTCTTTGGAATTAGCGACCTTATCATCGATCCTGAATATGCTAGACATTCACACTTTATGTTTAAGAGCTATGTTGATGCCAAGATGTTCCAACAAAAGCCCCATCTCAAACCCCAGACCCACCCTTCGGTAAAGCCGATGCCGCCCTCTCAAGTTAGAATGAGGTTACATTTTCATTTATGGCTTCACAGGCTTCACATCGTGTACTGTAATCTACCTTGCAATCTACTCAAACAGTACTTCCAATTCAGATTAAGTTGCCTTGGAAATGAATGAGTCCAAAACTAATGCAAATGATTCCAAGACTAATGCAAAATTTACGCACTCTAAAAAATTCAAATATTTTGCTTGGAATGACTAATCTTTAAATTTTGCATTGTAGGCCACATAATGCACCAGACATGAGTGAGTTAAAGAAGAGAGGATTACTGGATGATGTGGTGAGTATTTACATTTCATTTATTTAGAACCAGTGAAGATAACCTGTTGTAATAATGGGAGACCATTTATTTGTGTTTATTCTTGTTACGTGTTGTACAACCGTGATTGGTCACTTATGAACAGTTCCCTACATTGTAGGTACCACAAGTAGAAACAGATGAAGGTTTGGTGACTAATGCAACAAGTGAACAACCAAAAACCAACGAAGCAGTGCCATCACACATGCAAGACTTCATGGCACGATCCTATGCCTCATGGTTGGCTTGGTGGAAGAATACCATCAACAGTGATGATTACATGAAGTATCTCTCAGCCCAGGTACAATGATAACAATTACGATTACCTTACAAACTTTTTAAAAACTGCATCAGAGAAATCGCTCAGAACTCATACGAAGTGAATTTATTAAAATTGTCCATGTACAGGAAACGGATTACATGGGTGTGGTATTTCACTTCTACAACTCTGATGACGAAGGAGACGAAAGTGGAGATGAGGACGGCAGAGGCACCAGAAATACCAAGCTAACGAACAAGAATGTACTGAAGTGTGTATTCCAAGTTAATACAGAAATATAGCATTAATTTAATGAAGGTAAAACGGAATCGAGGCTATCAAATATAATGATAATTTTGCTTTTAACAGAACGATAATAGTTTCATTTTTTGTATCAGTGAACGGGAAAAGAAACTGGACGAATTAAAGAATCAGAAGTCTGAATACACGCATGGTATGTGGAATGTGAACACAGTTTTGATGGGTGGACTTGGAAATGATCCAGAACTCGAAGGTACATATTTTATACATATTTCGAAATGGTTCAAGTTGATAATCCAGAGTTCGAAATAAGGCCAGTCCGTCGAACAATGACTGGCTCAAAGTGTTTCGGTCTGACTGATTTTAAAATCCGTCAGACAATTTCATCATTAAAGTAATAAAGTAGAAACTCGTTTGAGCGGCATCTCTTTTGAGCTACACTCCATCTTTTGCGACACTTTTTGGGTGACACAGTCGAGTATTAAATGTCTGTAATCATATCTCCTTTGAGTGACACCCTCCCTTTTACGACACTTTTTGGAGGCTAAAGTTTAATGTCGCTCAAAAGAGATCCTACTGTAGTACAAATGATGTATTTTGGGTGACCATCTATCGTTCGATTTGACTGGTTTCAAAACATAATTTCGAACACTATAATCATTACTGAATCCCACACTGTACGTTGTTTATGTTAGGACACAAAAATTACATACATATTGTTCCGAAAATAGTTTGTCAGCACAAGTAAATCCGCTGAGCTCGAATGCAAAACTTCTGCTTAGCTCGAACCTTTTATAATGTTCTATCAATGGGTTAACTATTGTATATTAAACATGTGTTCGTTCGTTATCGATAGCTAAAACAAAACACACATTTCATCTATTTCTAATGTCTTGTATTTTATAATCTAGAAGATGAGAGCGATAAAATTAGTAAAGTTCCTTCAAGTTCGGAACTGACAAATACAAATAAAACGCCTCGCTCAAAGGCTCGGATAATATCCCGGAGAACAACAAAATTGTCTGAGAGTTTAGCGGAAGGTGATGAGATTTCGGGTGCAAGAACTAGCAGAACCAATGAGAACAGATCGCCAACTTCTATGTCCAAAAAAACACAGGTAAAACTTAGTAATCTGTCACTGTGCGGTTTTTTCCATTGAAACAAGAGAATCGATATGTGATTGCATAACATCAAACCAACTTTTCTGATTGCATGCCCCACAGCTAATGCTAAATTAAGTGAAAAGATGGGGATGTTTGGTCCGTCATTTTAATCAGTGAAATTGTGTAATTAAAATCTTTTCATAGGCGACTAAAAGTGTAATGGACAATAAAACCAAAGACGAAGGACAAGATTCTGAAGTTAATGCACAGGACAGACTGGAGAAGGTGTGGGCCATGCTTGGAATGCCAGATGCTAGTAAACTGGATATGGCTATCAAATACAGCTCGGACCGCTATCACACCATGCTTCAGGATGTGAGTTGGTTTTTGCAATTAAAGTTGCATCTATTCTTTTACTTTATTTATACTTTTTTCCTCTTTATAAATCTGCCCTGTTGATAAATTAAGTTTGTAAGTATACATATATGTATGTATATTTTAGGCTATTACAGAATGGGAAAGGGCCAGTCGCTTAGTGTTAAAGAGAGAATCGTTAATAGCTCAACTAGAAAGTTTTGAAAGAAGTGCATCTGATCCAAATCGCTTTTTCGAGAAAGGAAGTCGAGGATCGTCAGTCGCTCGCCTCGAAGAAGCTAAAATAAGAAGCGACATTTACAAGGTATTCTCTCGTTCATTTTTAGTGCTACGGCAATTTAAAACTTATCACAATGGGTACACTTTCAGAAATATGTGTGAAACGATTCTTTCTTGCTTTGCAGCAAATTGATGCTGTTGATATGAACCTAAAGAATTTACTGGTGAAAATACAGGAAAGATTTCAGGATTGCATTTCATACCAGGTTGGTGACAGTTTAAAAATTTACCAAACAGGTTGAGTTCTTTAACTTGTTTAAGTTCCAATTGCCGTATTTTTTCTCGTTTTCGACATGATAAATTATTTAATTAGCTTATCCATGCTTATTACTTGATCGTCATCAGCCTTCTGTTGATGGATAAAAACTTGCATGTTACGAAATCCAAAAAAAAAATCACAAATGTTGTACCATACTAGCGTATTGAAATAAGTAACTTTCGAAACTCCGTTGTACCATGTAAAAGCTACGTCACTCAGGTTTAAGCCTTTTTCGTTTAATCATTTGCATTACATTGTAGGGAAGACCGTACCTAGAAAAAATGAAATGGGATCGGACAGAAATGTTGTTTTGGTTACAAGAAGAACGCAAACAACAAGCTCTAGATATTGAAGCTCGGATTAGACATTTTGGTTCTCCCATGAATATGAACACAGTTCACTTAGAACCAATTACTCCTTCAGCAGTGTCATAGTCGGGAATAGGTAGTTCCATGCATTTCTGTGATATTAAATGAATGATGCAAACAGTGTTCTATTACCGATTCTATGAAAAGCTTACTGATATTGGTAAAGTTCCACTTGCAAAATCAAAAAGACTCAGACTTAAAGTCTCCTTATTGATTACTGTTAAGCATTAATGTCAAATGACCCAAAGGTAGTTTCATGTTCTGTATCAGTATTTATTTTCTCAACTTTTTGTTGAAAGTCTACAATTGTAAATAAACCATAACTACAAGTCTAAATATTTTGTTGGAAGTAAACGGAATTAATCGGATACTCCGTTTGACCAGGTCTCTCGGTAAATGGTAATGGTTCTTCTCCCTTGAGATTAATGTACTTTTCTTTGCGTTTTGCTGGGGACAACTCTTGCGGGAGGTAAGGTCTGAGATTAATGCCCCTGTCTTGCGGCTCCTTCAGTACAAATCTCAGTAACAATTTTAGGACATCGTCATTAAATCCTCGTATGCGCCTGTTCTCTATTGTTTCATACAAAGGCATTCGTTCAGTCGACCAACAAATATTACGTAATGAATTTACATCATCGTCCACCCACATGCGCAACGTGTTTAGCTGGTATGCCATGAACTGGAACCACTGACCGTCCGATACTATCGACTGAGTTGTGAATGGGTACGTAAGATCCATCAACCAATTAAATCCTGATGAGAAGACAAAACAAAAACTATTTACCAGTTATAAAATTTTACGGATATAAAAATATACAAAATGCATAACAGACAATAAAAAAATTACTTCGCTCAAGAATCCTTAATAATCAAGTTTAAATATCCTTGTAAGTACTCTTGTCTATCTTACAGGAACATTTCAGTACGTAAGGATCAAAAGTTAAATTTATCAAAAGAATACCATTGGGGAAAATTGAAGTGTACATTGATTTAAATATGTAAATGAATTTACTTCAACGTTGCTGCAAAAGCAGTACTAACTATGATTTTAAGACTCGTGCATATTTTCAAATACCTTGGTTATGTGCCTGAGCTGCACACGAAAGAAAGGCACCTGTCATTCCGTAATTGGTACTTGCTTCGTCATAGAAGCGTTCACCGAACATTTGAAGAAAAAGTTCAAATCGAAAACTCGGCACACTCGCAGATAGCAGTGTAAATTCACACGGATCCTCTTGCCAATGACCTGCAACATGAGACAACTTGAATACATTTATGTTACTTGGGTGTCGAAATTTATGTAATGCGTGAAATATACGTTTTGGCATTATGATTATCTGAGAAATACAGATGGTGTCTAATAACCGTGTATCAATTTTGTAAGCATGTACCTGGGCTACTGAATGATCTTCTCCTCAAGTGGGCCATTCCATAAACAGCAGGTGAATAAGTCACATTTTGAACCTGACCACTGCACATTTCATCATCCATTGAGAGAAACTAATAAGAAAACAAATTACATTTACAAACGTGAACAGCATATGGAAATTAAAGTTGTTCCATTTCAGTTCTTGTTATGTTGAATATAATTTGTTTTTACACAATTCACTGGGTACTTTTTTATATGCAAGTTACATGCAATCTTAAATAGAAATAAGGTTAGGCGTGACTGAGACCTCTGGAAGTGGCAGTTCAGTTCGAATTTGCAGACAAGGTTTGTGACTGCCTTGAAACCACAACCTTCCGTCACCATATTTGTATCTTCCAAACGTCTTTCTATCACTTTCGTCTCCACATTTGATGCGATGCCAGAATGACTCGACGGTTACATTGCCATCCACCTGCACATTTAAAAAGACAAACGGTTACTATTTTCTTACCTGTAACCTAAACATCTTGGGATCTTGTAAAACCAGCGTTCGGTGCAATTTTTGTACAAGAGATTACATTTTTACCTGACCTAACCTTTTTTACCATGTAATTTTTGTATTACTGTCTTTTACCTGACCTAACTTTTTTACCATGTAATTTTTGTTTTTCTGTCCGAACTAGTCGTACCTGTGATTCCAATAAGTGTGGACCATCGTAACTTGCGTTGTTTATCAATACATCAATGATCTGTCGGACAGCTCTCTGACGGTAGTAAACACCATCCTTTTTACCCAAAGACAGGGGACGAACTGCTCTCTCCCTTATACACAATTCTTGTTCCAGTAAGATTACGTCCTCAACTTGGGATCTAACTCTATCAACCAGTTTCTGTAAGTTGTTACCATCATCTGATATTTTGTACATTTCTGGAAGTTCTCGTTCCAGATGGGTCTTTGTAATGTATTGTTTGTACGGCAGGGTTCCTGGCTGTGGATCTACAGAATTAGCTATCCACATTATCTTTCCTGGGAGTGATCCTGCCATTTCTTCCAAACGCCACTTCGCTGTTGCCTTGCTCATTAAAGTCTCTCTGATCTCGTACCTTTCCCATGCCTTCTCTGGCTTTATTTCTCCCCACAACCCTGGAGGATATTTTGGTTTTACCGGAGGGTAGGTAACATCTTCACTTGAAACAAGATTAGAAGAACATCTTGTTAGCGTGCTTTTAAGATGATTAATCGAAACACTACTGAAACATTTCTTCGCAAATGACATTTTACCCAACCGCATGGGCGCTGCCATTTTGGCCTTTTGATGATCATGTGACACTACTGAGTCACGTGACGTGGTCACATTGAAAAAGATGGCAGCTGAAAATGATCATGATATTGTACCTTCTCTAGTGTCAAGTCATCAAAAAATCAGGTTTTTATTCTTTTATAGTAATCATTGTTTTGTATACAATAGTTCTAACGCTTTATTGGTATGTAGGAAACATACTTTGTGTTTCTAATGGGATGACAAAAGATACTTTTCAAGAAAACAACGTGGCAAAAAAGGGGGAGGGGCATTGTGTGCTACGAAAAAAATTGTCAGTTCTTTTGTTTGTCGTGATGAAACCTTCTATTTCTGTGTGTTGATATTTAAACCTGTTATATATGTATGTGTAGATATGAAAATCTGCGTAAGAAGTTTGAGGAAAAATATGGCTCGTCTCCTACCTTTTCTGCGAGAGCTTCAGGGCGAGTTAATCTAATAGGTCAGATGCTATCCTGCATAAATGTAAGACCGCAGATTTAGATCCCAAGTTGAGGACGTAATTTTACTGTAATCACTGCCTCTGTGAAAGACGCAATGTATATAAAACGGATCCCTTCATTATTACTATTAATCTTTTTAAAAAGTTTAGAAAGGATAATCAGACTTATTGTGCGTTTGTTTTCAGGTGAACATATTGATTATTGTGGTTATGCAGTTCTACCAATGGCTATTGAACAAGACATAGTAATTGCAGCTGCAACAAATGAGCTGAATACAATAAGACTGACAAATTTTGACACCCAGTATGAGTAAGTAGTTTTTGGCTCATTTGGCATAAATGCCAAAGATCCTACAGAATCATGAATTGTCCGTCGTCCGGCGTTGTCGTTGACGTTGTTGTTGTCGTCATCATCTGTGTGCAGTTACACTGAGCACACTGTTGATCATAGAGACTTCATATTTTGTATACATATGCACAAATGTCCTCCCTCCATGCACAACAAATATTATCTCAATGTGACATATATTCTTAAATTGGCAGCCATATTTGTTTTTTTCTTTGAACCTTACTCCTGGACAGTTGATGGTACAGACTTCATTTTTGGCAGGTTTATGCATCTATATATCCTCTTTGTTGCATGTGAATATTATGTTGGTGCCACCTATATTTCAGGTTTAGCAGCCATATTTGTTATTTTCTCAATTATTTGAGAGCCAAGGTCATCAGGACCTATTTTTGCAAGTTTGACAGCTACACCATTTTTACTTGGAAAATATCAAGTTTTAAGTGGAAATACCGAAGGTTGTAAAAACGAATGAGTGGGCATTTATACGTAAAAATGGTCGAAAGCACTGTAATTAGAAGAGTTAAGATACATTACAGATGAGTGCATCCCCATCTGTTAAAAAGTGGTTCACATCTGTTTGTTTTGTTCAAATGAGTGAGATCGAAACAGACTAGAGACTTTGAACTGAAAAAAATATACTAAGGCAAAATTATGTGCGGCAAATTCATATTGCCACACATAATTAACTGAATTGTTGGTTATTTAGCGAATAATTTTTATTTCCCTATAATTTAGAGAAGAGAGAGAAAGGTCCAAAGTCAAAGTGCCCTTGACACATTTACAGAAAAAATTGATACTGTCGAATCTGTCTGAGAGAGAAATTAATTTCTGTACTGATGCAGATTCGGTAGAGAGTCTGGTCTCACATACACTTATTACTGATATATACCTGGGAAGTGGAGATGCATAAATCTATTTGCACGATATTTAGTAAATATATTCTTTGACCCCCGCAGAAGTGCACGCAGGTAATATGGCAGGGATACTTGACATAGTTTGTTGAAGTGATTTGCCGTAACACAGCTGTTCGTGTGCGGATAGACCCGTTTCTGAAGGTGTTACCGTCGATATGCACCGGATCTCTGCTGCGTTTAGTCCATCCTTTTAATATTAGGCTTATGTTTTAATAAACGGGAGAGAGAAAAGTCCCAACGAGAACCGTCGCAATCCTTTCTGAGCACCAGCACACAGTCCTTTTTTTGGGGGGGGGGGAGGATGAGGGGCGGGGCACCAGTACCCCTTTTAGGATGACCATGTTTTAAGGCCAAGATTTTATTCAGTCTTCTCGAATAGGCCAGTCCTCCATCTCACACACTCTTTTTCAAGCGCTGATAAGCCTACTCCGATAAATTTCAAAACATTGAACTATTCACACTTCTGCAGCTATTTTTGCCCAAAGATAACTATTACGGCCCGCTGTATATTTTTTTAATTATTGATAAAGGTGTCCATTCATTACAACACAAGCGAATCACTTTAAGACGACAACATTTTATGATTGCCGAATTATCACATCACTGAGCAGGAACAAGATTTATTAGGCCGAATATTTTAGGCAAGTTTATGGCAAATACACGCACAAGTCATGTTCCTTATCTCGGTTTCAACGCTCACGTCCATAAACGCATGTTATGGGCTAAGTAGCAAGGAAATGTGGTAGACATTTGTAAAGAAAGTGTCTCTGAACATCAAGTGCACTCTGCCGAGCTGTGCATTTGAGTATAACCACAGTATCCAGACACAAGTCACTGCCCTCGTTCTTGGTGCAGCTTTTATCGTTGATTTTTCTCAGATTCAAGGATACGTATTCAAGCCAAATCCTAACGGATACTAAACGTTGGTTCACAAAGTTCAAGTGCAGGATTAAGTGCGGTAATCAAACAAGACGTGTACTCTTAGGAATATTTTCTTTGTTACACGGTGTGTCATATATAACTGATAACGAAATGCTGCATCCTACATGTTGTGTAATTTTCACGTAGACTACCAATCGGGTACTGCGTGCATGAACGGGCTAATTACACGGATACGTTGATTCCTTCTTGTAGCAAGTTGCTCTCCAGGCAGTTTTAATTAGTTACATTTTGGTGTTTTTTTGTAAATACTTTGAGTGCAGCACAAGTTATCTGAAACTGCAGATGTACCGGTATTAACACTCACCATACAATTTCTTTTACCGAGATGAACTGTAACGGGTTTCTTGGCAGATTGACTTCCTGTGATAAATGATAAGAAGCTGACAAAAACACTCATCCCCGGATATATTGATATTTTTGGAGTGGAAAAAAGTATTGATATAAGTGGGATATCGATATAAGCAGAATCGATATAAGTGGGGAAAAGTGGGGAGAATATCGATATAAGATGTTCTATCAATATTTTTTCCAAAAATACTTTTCAATTGAATATGTTTTGGGGTCATCCCTAGTGTCTGCGCCCATAGTTACGCCTTACCTAGGACTATTGGAAGTGTCTTAAAT
>JBCAUI010515679.1:0-12225 GCA_038406195.1 Haplosyllis anthogorgicola | reverse complement strand
CTTTTTTTGCCAATATGTATATAACACTTTTTCCCGTTCACCATCCTATAGTCTGGTTAAAAGTCTAATAGACTTTACATCAGACAAAAAGCCTATAAAACTTTTTCATGTCACCAGAAAGGATGCATTTGCTAAACCCAGTTCTGCAGCGGTGTCAAAATAAAATGGGAGGGTCGCCCAAATTTGCAACTGAACTGACTGCCATATTTATTTGAATTTTCATGCTGCTCTTGCTTGATGTTGATAATAACAAAACATGAGTGTTGTATCATTTAAATCATATCATCTGTCACCACAGAAAGCATAATGACAATTGTGTTTCTCATGCAATTCTTAAATTAATCGTGATTCCCTTTAAAACCATAAAGATGACGACGGGGAGACAACACTGTGCAGCTTAACGTGTCAAAATACATCTGGACTTTCCCGATACACTCGATTTTTTCTCAACAGGGAGAACACAACTTAACGGGTAACGATAGTGTGAGTAACTGCAATGATATTCGTCGCAAACAGGTTTGGCGACACGAGTTCGTATGTTTGACTGAGGGAAATTTTTACATAGATACCGCGATTTACATACATGCAATTAATAAAATATAACTTACGATGACGTCCATTTGTCCGCGGATGCCATGTGTGCGCAATTTCCATTGCACACGTTTGTGCGCCTTGAGAATCAGCAACAGGTAGTGACTCCCACGAGCCCTCACACGGGTCCTGATGTCCAGCACGACCTGCTGCACTCTCGTCGGATTCAGTGGGTCACTGCTGCCTTTATGTAACTCTATAATGTGCACGTCTCTGGAAAAAATTGCCTTTTATTAGGGGTCGTAATCGATAAAATTTTATTATCGATTTTTATCTAAGTATTTTTATCGATAATGATCGACTATCAAGTTGAGACACTTAACAGTAAACGTAAATGAAGACATCAAAGCAAGGTTGTTTTTTTTTAAATTCCTTACATTCCTTACATTTGTTTGACCAAACTGATGAAGCCACTTCACACAGAAATGTAATTCTCTGATTTAATGCTGTGTGAAGTGGCTTCATTATGTCAGTGACTTCCCTTGTTTGTTTGTTGTTGTTGTTTTTTAAATTTTACTTAAAATTGCAAGTAGTGTATCCACATCCAGTGGGACTTTACCTAGATTACTTTAGTAATAGATTATGAAATCTGGCTACGATTAATTTATCGCTAAAATTATTTTATCGACAATAATCGATCATCGATAAAAATCCGAGACCCCTACCTTTTATTAGATACAGTGGAACCTGCCTTGAAAGACACCTGCTTTGTGCGACGACCTGCCTTACACGACACTTTTTAGTTTTACTCTATTAGATTTTATGTTTATTACAAGACAGCACCCCCAAACGCGACATAAGACACCTAAGTTTCAGTGTTTTAAAGACACTTTTCAACACAAGACACCTAAATTTCAACATCAAAGATATCAATTTGAGCAGTGTTTGTAAATCTCTGAAATCAAAAGTCTCAACTTAAGCAATGTGAATAGCAATTAACAGGTCTAAAAATGCTTATCACACATTGGGGGAACAATGGAATCCTCACTGGTAAGCTTATGTGTGGGTGCATTCACACATTGCATACAAATTGGATGAAATGTCAAACTACTAGAAGCAGTCACACCTGCTTTGGGCTACGACCTGCCTTATACGACACTTTTGCGTGAAAATTTTGGGGTGTCTTTCAAAGCACGTTCTACTGTATGTCGTTTATGCAATACATTTTGACAACGTTGCGACTGTATAATTTACGAATACGTGTTCTCCATAATCAACAGAGGACGATGGGGGAAATTCCTTCATGAGGGCACTTGATGTCCATTTCATAAGCATTTTGTAGTTCACACGGCACATTTACCCTCATTCACATCTTTTTCCGTTGATAGTGTTTGCCAAATGCAGATTTACTGAAATACCATGTACGGGCTTTAAGCATTTTAAGAATGTAAAAATTTTAATTAAGTCAAGATGCTTCCAAGGCCTTTTTTAATGGCAAGGCTAAGAGCGTATCTGGCTGAAAACTTTCTTACAGTCCTAAAACATGATGTATCACAATGTAAATAACTACCCAACATATTGTAGACGTTTCGGTTTGTAATAAAGGCGAGGTAGACGTCTGATATACGAAGGGGATGATTTCGTTTGTACAAAACATCTGGACACAGGAACCATTATGTCAATGTACTAATACACTGACTTGTTTTTGGGTAACGTTCCGAGATTTATGATACCGACTGAGAAGCTGTTGTGATTATGTAACAATGTCTCTCAAATAAATAAGCACCGAAGTAATGAAGATGGAAATAGGTCCAGATGGACCTGCGCTCATTTGGCAGGTCATTGTAAGGATACAAATGAGGGTGTCCACGTACGATCAAATATCAAATACATGATCTATGAAAAATACAAATATGGCTAGCAAATTGGAAATATAGATGGTATCAACATAATTTTACAAGAAATAAAGAGGGTGAAAACGCCCGCAAAATATTAAGCTTGTATCACGTTACGTTGTAGCTTGGGATAAGGCACCAAAAACCGGGTATCGCTTCCGAAATGAGTATAAAGGTCACAGCAACATAATTTTTACTAGGCTGGGGGTGGGGCCTCAAGAGTGAACGACAGACAAATCATGATTCTGTAGGCTCTTTGGCAGTTATACCAACTGTGCTAAAAGGGAAGAAAAGTTAAACAACCCAATGAAAAACTAAAGGTTCAAAGGAGTAAATTATCCGGTTTCCAATTCAAATTAGACGAACAACTTCCTAAACTCGCAGTAATAGATTAAAAAGAATTATACGCAGTAAGACCAATGTTATTTCGGATGGCAAATTAATGTATCGATACATGTGGAGCAGGCAATGGGACTCCACAATAATAATAATAATAATAATAATAATAATAATAATAATAATAATAATAATAATAATAATAATAATAATAATAATAATGATAATAATAATAATAATAATAATAATAATAATAATGTAGATCACGTCTACATGTTCGGTACAAATGCGGCCAAAAACTGCTTCATATCAGCTTAAGGCTTCAGAAAAGAAACAGTGGTAAAGGCGAAGGAGATTAAATTGTGTACATTTTGATAGGTCGTAGGCTATGCGTACTTTGTATCCTTTATCCAGTGCTTTAGTAATATTTACTGCGTAGTAATATTGAACTAAACAACGAACGTTACTAACTTGTACTGATTTTAACACGTAAAGCCTGAAAGTGGCGTCAGTTAAGTAAAATTTCATTTCTCGATAAACATGATACAAGTAGTGATAAACCTGTAGGTTGTAGAAGGCGCTTTGTGGGTTCGGTATTTCATACATACCACTAAAATCCTACAGGAGAAAATTAAACCAAGTTTGAAGTGCATCTTATTGTTTAATTTTGCCAGGGAGGGGGGAGGGGGTCAGAGGCAGCTAAAAGGTCGACTGTGGCCACAGATAAGCCTTTGGATTACAATCCTCAGTGTGATGATAATAATTCAATACATTCTCACACCTGTTACATCGAACATAGAGGGGGGGGGGGCAACTAATACTATTTCATAATGTAACGCAATTGTTGAACCTAAGGCAATTTAGCCACGATATGGATAAGGTTTTTCATTTGCCCCAATTAGTCATAGCCACTTTAAACTGTCGCTTAGCATTACTTTGTAACACGATTATTTCAGGTGGGAGATGCACATAATAAAAGCCTTATTTCCCTAATACTGGGAATGTTTGGAAGCTAAATGAATCTTTTAAAGTCGGACTATTCAACTTGCATAATGCTAAGCAAATCAAGACAAGCACTGCCTAGGGCTTATGGATAAAAGACAATTGTTAATTGTATGAAAACACCGCCACTGCTGTTGCCAGGGATAACGAATAAAGAAAGAAGAAGGTAGTTGTGAGGTTGGCACCTGTTGAAGAGGCCTTCATTTGAAGGTAGAGCACATCCAGAAAGCGGCTGAGGCACAAGGAATACAGCTGCGGTGGCTGGAGTGTAGAAATTCTCCTTTATCTCACACACTGCTGCTACATCTACATCTTCTCCTACAAGTACACAATAAAAACACCGTTGAAAATTACATCACTTCAAGTTTCGTTTCCCCGTAAGGCGCGTGAACAGAAATAAATATAATCCTCACTAAATTACAAGTTCTATGTTTACAGCTTGTATAATAATGCTGCAATAATTATATTATCAATAGAAATGCTGGGAAGGAGACAAGAAAATAATGTCTTGTAAATATGCAAGGCTCAACACTTTTTCCACAAGGTCATTGACCTCTTACAATAAATGTTTATATTTTCAGAAATGGACTTCCCACGTTATCCGGTCATTCACTACTCATACTCTACCATCGAATACATCATATTGAATGTTTTGTGTACAGCTTTCATGAAAAAAAAAAATACCCAGAAAGTTACACGGATTTGTTCTTCAGCAAAGGTTCACCTCATCATTCATGTACAGATTACGTTAAAGAAACAGACAGCAACAAGTTGCTTACGACACCGTGGCCCTTACAAGACTTCCACCGCAAAATTTACAGGAAGTCTAGACCTCACATAACAAATTAAAATTCCCCCGACGCTGGGCTGAATTTTTTTTCTAAATGTATGGAGGACGTTTGCATGATACAGGGAGGTAAATTAGTGAGTTTGTTGACGATAGGAGTCACCTAACAAGGTCACTTGTTCAGAGGGTTACACGAGGTGACCAGAGGAATCTGCAGTATAACTGCTTTATGCCATCAGGACATCAGTTCTAAACAGCTTCTTCTGAGCTCACTTCATCCCGACTGCTCTTTGTAACACGCCTCAATGCCAAGAGGCCAACATTCAATTTGCTCTTTCCTTAAGAGGCATGAATCAGTATGCTCTGTGCATACCCGACATCTCTTACTCCGTAAAACATTCATCTCCCAACCGTGGTATCAGTGGTATCAAAGGCAATTAGCACTTCGCGACTGATGACGTCGACTTGAATTTCAAAACTATGTGTATGTTCTAGGAGTCACAAAAAGATCTTAAAGAGAAATCATATAAATTAAAATTGAACTTGTATCATTTTTCCCGCTGTAGAGACGATGAGGATGATGAAGCGTCTTGATAAAAAAACGTTTGCTGTAGGTTCATGCGACCTGAGCGCTTTGGTATTTTTGGTACTTTATTATTTAAACGATCGGAGGAGTCTTCCAGGCTGGGAAACAGGTTAAATATTTTGTAAAAAATAAAATTTAATATAAATTTAGTCCGATTTAGGTGAATATTGTCCGACTTCTCTCAATTTTGTCAGATAATATCGGACATCGGACGTAAATTTCCCAGCCTTTACCTCGGATGACAGAGAGGGTTATGCTACCATATTCTGTTTGTTACTTTTAAGCTTGGATGAAACTCTTTTATCAATATGGGTACATCATCAACTATTTAATTTTCGCGCGGTTATTTGTAATAAATGGCAAACAAATACGTCTGTTCTTGCCAAACGTAAAATGTAGGTCATAGTGACCAACTTTGATTGAAAGGAAACCCTACCGTACTGGCTGATTATTGACCCAAATATTCGTATCACTACGGTAATATTTTTCTACCATGTAATGTAAACACACAGCAATATACAACACGCAACATTTGTTAAGAATTCATGTTAACGAAAGTTCAAAGATGTCCAGTGCTTCAGATCATCTGTTGTGATGAGCTCGTGTTCTGCCCCATTACATATTTCTGATCTAGATTTGCAGGAGATCAGCGTTTTATGACGGTATTGACCTGAGCATCGTTGAGCTTTATAGCCTTCGTACCAGGCAACATACTACCGAACGGCCCGTACTCATATTTACCATCAAGACCATGGGTTGAGTCGACTTTTCTTGGTTTGGATTTCATACCATGACATTTTCATTAAGATCTTCTGGATCATAAATCAAGTTTTGTTTATCTTAGGGCACGAACGATAAATTCGGTAATTCTACCAGAAAATACACTGTTTTTCGAGTATTGTCTTACACTGTTTGTATCACAAACGTAATTTTACATATGCATAGATGATCGTATTGACAAGTAAGTTGCATGTCGTCCATCGGACTGGTTTCGAACGACAATTGCTGTCACGGCATGATGTGCCGTACTATTCACAACAACCGACCCTAGTCAAATACTAAAATCTGAGATTTCGGTGAACTCTTGTGCCGATGCGTTCAATCCATGAATTAATTCGTTAATGAATTACATTTCATCCAGACTGATCGCTTGACAAATACGGTCCCGTGAATACGGTGAATCCGCGTGACGAATCTCCGATCTGTTGGCAATTCTCTACTTTCCACAAGATTCATGTGCAGCGTTATTCTGTCGCAATACAAAATGACGACCATACAACGGACTTGGGTATTTTACTGTAATTTCTGGTGATAAACCTGTGGTCGTTTGTACTAAGACAGCGTTGTTAAGAAATCACCATGAACAGCTTTTGGCGTTAAGCTGGTTTCGACCACTACGCAAAGCTGCAAACATGTTCAAGTTGTGGGATAAACAAATGTCAGATATAGCCCATCGCTGACCTTTATACTACCTCTCAATAGCAGCTTGCACATCTACTTAATATCGTCAATATGGCTTATTGCTATTATATATTCCTTACGTTTAACTCTGTTATCGTATTGTCTTCTAAATAAGAAATATGCGCCTATTTTGGTTTCATTTGAATGTATTGTGTTCCACTGCATCAACTGATGTTTTCGCAGAATAGCGATTGGTTGGAAAAAAATATGGAAATTAGCTTTCCAAATAGATTTCCCCATGATTCACAAATTTAAGGAAATTGTGGAACCATAAATCGACCAAATAATGTCCAAGTTTGTTAAACTGCTGTCTCACTTTTTTCTTCATTTCAAGAGTGCAGTGAAAAAATTAAATTTGACAAATGTTTTAAACTAATATTTTATTATACATGAAATATTAGTATTATTTCGTTTGAAGGCAGCGAGTGGGCGAACCATCACATTAATATTAATGTTTGTAATCACCGTATTGTTCCTGAATAAAGCGCCGGGCGCTTAGACTAATTTTTACGAGGGCGCTTTATTTAGAATTATCGTAACACCAATTTTAGTGGACACAGTTCATCGATGACAAATGTAAAGTTTGATGATTTGAATAAAAACCAGGTTAACTTTACAATTTCAAACAATAACTGAAAAGAAAAACATTTACATTTGTTGAAAATATAATTATAATCACTTCTGCTTAATCAATTTTTACGCATAAATATTGAATGGGAAATTTATTTTTTATTTTTTGCCGGCAAAAACATGGGGGCCCTTTAATTAGAAACGTTGCTTTATTCAGGAACAATACGGTAGATTGTAATTACAATAGAATATGTCAAGTTTCTGCAACGATGATGAATAGGATATGTCCGGTGGATTGATCGTGCAGTAATCCACTGTGAAGTTTTACGGAGTCCGAGCCAGTCAGTGAGAGTGTATTCATCGTGTACGATTTAGTCGCTCATCAATAATCATGATAATGGGCTTTCAAAATTCCCCCTGCCTTTCATTCTCCTCTATATTTGCAATGATTAGCCCAGGAAAACGATGCCGTTTTCCAGTTTATCTGTGCCATGTTTAGGGTAGTATCACTCATTCTTATCATATTTACTGCTGCAATGAAGCCATAAGTAAGATTAAATGCAGTAAAACTGAGTTGGAATTTTACCTACACCAGTGGCAAATTACCCATTTCTCTGCCTGAAATTAGTAGCAAGTCACTGACGTAAATCTAAATACTCAACACAGATTTGTTTTGGAAATTGATCCTTCCATTTCCTTTGTTTCACTCTCGAAAACAGCTATCTAGCAAGACTATCCTAATCATGCGGTTGGGTATTTGTAGTTCAGCGGTAATTTATTATGTAACAGACAATTGACGAAATAATAAGATAGCATAAGATAAAATAATACCAGCAAAGACCAAATTTGTTATACTTTACACTTCAACGGAGTGTATGATGCAGATGAATGACACATTCGAGGTTATAAACAAGAGTTTCGATATCTTTTGAACATCAATAACTTTCAGTTAAAAGGTCAAACACAATGTATTCCAATTTTTACAAATATACATACCTGGATTAAGCTTTATGGTGATGGTGTTTGCTTGATCCACTTCTGTCAGTGATGTAATGTTTCCGTACTGCTGGCGCCCCCACGTGGCGAGTTCGTCGGCACCGTGGGGTAAATCCGTCTTTTTAATCTTGATACGTATGCTGCCATCTTTAACAAGTCGGCACTCTCGGCATATCTGATTATATGAAAAGAAAAAATAATTATTTGAGATGAGCCATTATCTCCTTTCATTTAATGCACAATGCAAACTTACTTAGTCGATAATAAATGACAAAGCTCTCGAGCAGTGATAATAGTATCGCACAGGCATCATTTGTATCAGTCATCTTGTACACATCATTAAGTGCTCAACAATGGCTTCCCTTGGCAGAAGTGAAATAGACAAATCACGTAACAAGCTACTAACTTTCGCCCGTAATGTTGACAGTAACTTTTCACCTGAGTGGCACAAAAAAGCGACAGAATATTCATACGACTCAACGTCACTCTGTACGAACTGGACTATTATTTCCGCTTAAACTAGATCCAGTCCATTATGCCATGCAATATTTTAAGTTGTGCAGTGATACTTTTGTTTGAAAAGCCACTTTTATAGTAATCTTTTTTTTTCCTGATACACTCCTCCCCGGATATATCGATATCGCTTATATTGATATCCCGCTTATATCGATACAATCTCTTGCAGTCAAATTAAAATATATAGATATTTGTTCTGCTTATACCGATATCCCGCTTATCTCGATACAATTTTATGCCGCCAAATTTATCGATATAACCGGAGAGGAGTGTATTAGTATTGTACCCAGGATAAATTTGCACAGTGACATCTTATTCACGGGCAATTATTTTATGCATGTAAAATTTACACAATTACAAGGAGTTTTCCATGTGTACAATATTTGCAACAAAAGTAATTAAAAGAAAATTATCTTGGGGCTTTAGACGATTACCAGTACTGATACATGATGAAATGGTAAACAATCTTTCTTCGCTTTGTAGTTTACACAAACTACAGCAACTGAGCATGATTGCAGCAAAACGGTTTTGCACAGTGAAATAGGAGCACAACAGTTGCAACGTTTACCACCCAGCTGGCACACTGTTGTCATCCACGTGTTAAACGTCCGGAATAAAAAAAAGGTAAACTTGCAATTTTGCAGCCATTTGATACCGTAACCTTACGTCAACTTCAATATTGTACATGTGTATGTAAAGTTGCCGCGGTACGCGAACTGATAGCCTCAATTATAAGAGTGAAAGACAGTTTTGTATCCAGATACCATATTATCCTCAAGCAAGTATTGTCTCTAAAACCCTCCCCTCCGTTTTCACGAAAAAGTAAAGGAAATTTCATGTAAGCCTCTTTTCACATTGTTATTTTGGTATACTTTAATTAAAATTACATTATTTGAACCTCGATTACCACCTTTATGTAAACTTTAGTGATGTGTACATCCTAAAATAGCCCGGCGCTTTATTCAGGATAATACGGTACTCCATTTGGAAAAGTTTGCAATGTCATGTACAAATTGTCCGATGGCTGTTGTATTCTGGAAACTTGGTACAAACCAATTTGCGCACGAAATAATGTGATCCTATTAGGAACTTATTTTTGGCCGGACAGAGTTTCGTTTGTACTCTGCTGTCATTGATTGTGAAAACGTTCTATTGTGACGTTACTGAAGTGGCCCAGGGCGCATTCTTTTAAAGAATTAAGCAATGTTAAAAGGTGTCATTTAACTTAAAATGGATTTGGTTACGTGCAAACCGCACTGACAATTTTCTACAGACAACGCATCTTCAAAGTAGTTTCAGAAACTTTGATCGGACAATAGTGACCACAGTGATATTTACAGTGTCCGTACAATCTATAAAAAGTGCCAAATTGTGATGTACATTTCCGTTTCCACAAGAATTTAAATTCCACTTGCATACAAAGAGTAGGCAATATTTGACAATTATCATATTGTACCTCAGGTATGAGCCACTAAGTACATGTGCACAAAAACACAAAAGCAAACGTCGGACCATCACCAGTTATTCATTACAGTGAGGCTAAAGTCTATTTACTTTTGACATAGCTTCATGTATAATTGTTACAAAAGAATGCCACTTTTTAGCTTTTTAAAGGCAATGGGTTCCTAACTTTGAGAGCAGCCTACCTCAGGCATGACCCTGCACACATATTAGGTGGAAGAGGCTCCTAAAATAATCCCAATCTCTTTTACTTAACAAACACATCTCTATCGCATTTATAACATCTAACATTACTTTGAAATTAAACATGAAGGATTTATAGTTCAATTCCTTCATGTATTGGATCTCGTTACGTTCAATACTCTGTCAACTTCTCACGATTTAGAGGAGTAATAAAATAGCGTGGCTTAAGCAGTCTTATTTGTGTTGGTCAACAAGGTGTCCTTTTCAGCAATAAAGGTCATATTTGGTAAACAGCCTGCGTGTGAGGTCCTGGCACATTAAAAATTTATTGACGGAGAGAAGTGGGCTCACTGGAGATATCAGCATCACACCAACACAATCATACAAATAGCTTCTGTTTTCCTACTGTCACATCATTATACTAACATAATGTATGAACAACATAGTCAAAAAGGTTTCCCCTTTTCCTAACGTGATATATAACCGCTCATGTAATAAATGGAGGCAAAACCATTTGATGATAACAAAGTAATGTGTGAACCCCAATGCTACCGCAAGATTACCGACACTTTTCGCCCGGCTACGTTCGTTTCCCTGTATTTTTACTCTTCATCGTCCAACAAAGGATATATATGTCATGAAGTCACACTAACCTTAATATAATTGTTAATGTTGAACAGCATGACGATGAGATGACCTAAAAATAATGCTACAACTTTACTTGTGGAAATTTGCGGTTGCTTCTAACACCAGGGTTCCTACATTCTCTCCGCGATGAAATTCCCTGACTTTTCCAGTATTTTCAAGCCTTTTTTCAGACAGACAAATAATAAGTACCGTATCTGTCTGTTTATTGGCGCATGCCCGAATTGAGGCGCACCCCCTTTTTTTGGATGCATTTACTAACATTTTGGCAATAGTAACATTGTTCAATCCACATATTTTTTGCGACTAATACATGCTAATGGTTATAATTTTTACATTACTACTATTGTACCTTCAAAAAGTAAACAATTCTTAGAAACTGCATTCTGTCATCTTGATGCAGAGCAAGAAATTACTTGAATTTGATGCCATAGTAACAGGTTTATCATTTGCCACTGGCCCGAACATATGCTAATGATTTGGTCAGATGGGTGACTTTAATGAGGCGTACCTAAAAATAGGTCGATTACACATTCGCCAATAAACTGACAAATATGGAAATTTATCTAAATGTTGCCTTCTAT
Source organism: Haplosyllis anthogorgicola (assembly GCA_038406195.1). Lineage (NCBI taxonomy): Eukaryota > Metazoa > Annelida > Polychaeta > Phyllodocida > Syllidae > Haplosyllis > Haplosyllis anthogorgicola. Next base: position 672 of record JBCAUI010515679.1, on the reverse strand, counting down.
TCAATATGTTATGTGTTATGTTACTGAAAATGTACCCGGTACATGCACATAAGCTGGTAGTGAAAATAACAAGTGCTGTACATGTTTTGCCGAGCGCAGCAAGGCTCAACATTTTTCTGGAAAATAAGTCGATAAACAAGTAAAAATTGCTGAATCTCAGAAATAATAATTAAATAAAATCACAAAATTCTCATATTTTTCCCCGATAGTTCATAATATCTCAAAATTCCCTGACTTTTCCTGACTGGAAAAACGTCTCCTAATTTTCCCTGATTTCCAGAAGCTGTAGGAACCCTGAAAAACGCAACCGGTAAAATGCCTGCACTGGTTCATTATCTTGCACCTTTCCTCTGGAATGTAAAACCGAACCCAAGAGTGTAAATTTGAAGAAGGTCCAGATGGACCTGAGCTCATTTGGCCTGTTCAAAAAAAAACTATAGGTCACAACATGAGTAATTGGTGGCATTAACAAACCTTTCAGAAGAGGCAATGAGGTATAAAGGTAAATAAGACTGTCAAATATGCAGTCTGTATCATCACTGCACAACTGTATGTCTGGGAGTAAGGTTCAAAGAAAAACAAAAACAAATACTCCTGCTAATTAAGCCGGGCCCGTAGGGACCCGGCTTAGACACACGGACGAAGATTGCAGGCAGTTTGGTTTGTATCTCG
>JBCAUI010515668.1:0-12226 GCA_038406195.1 Haplosyllis anthogorgicola | reverse complement strand
TGTGCTGCCTCTGGTGGAACTCTGCCTGCAGTCTACGCACTCTAGCGGATGCTCTAATCAAGTCTGTCCGTTGACACCACGAATACGAAACATTGTGCAGTTGTTACAGGAGTCTCATTGACAAATTACAAAACGTTTGGACCAGTTTGAAGAAAAATAAAGTGATAATTGCGGAAAATAAGGATTAGAAGCCCTTAAAAGTGTTTTATTGCGTGGCTTCTCATCTTAGTTTTATAGAAAAAAGGACAAGGGATATTTGGTCCATAAGTTCCCATTTACTGCAATGAAAATATGAAATTTTTACCATTTTTACCTGGGACTCTTGTGTCATTGTGAGACTTACGTTCTACAGCCTGTGTAATGTACTACTTGGTTAGGTGTGCTTGAGGCTTTTGAGCCGACCCCGTCCTGCCTGCAGATAGACGGCCCCTTAGCTCCTGATGTAGGAGCACAGAGTGAGGACTGTCTGCACCTGAACGTTTGGAGACCGAGACCCGTCAAACACGGCAGGGCTGTCATGGTGAGTCGTAATAGCCATGTTCCATCCGAGATTATTCGGATGTTTTATGGGATGATAACATAACAATATTTCAGTGAGCCCATTTTAGACGTGACAGGTTAACATTTGTGATAACAATACTTACTAGTTCCTCTCGCTGGGAAACCCAACTCTTTTTAGCTCAGCCACACATCACATGTGCATGTGGTGACCTGATCCCCATGCCCGCTCTATAATGAGCCCTACATTATCACCAATCCCCCCGCTTATCGCTGTAGTAATTAAGATGTCAAGTAGTCCAGGATTTCCCGTAGGAGGGGGCGCTACTCCTATTTTCACCCAAAATTCAGCAAACGGCATGAAAGATCCACAAATGGTTACAAATTTATGATACACAACTGGTGAGAGACTTAACAGTTTACCAATAAGTTACAGCAATCAAGGTTTTTCAAAATTTTCCCTGCGTAATTCCCTGCCTAATTGGTGGCCATGATATTGATATTGATAAACTATTTCTTGAAATCTAACTAGTTTTGTATATTTCAAAATATTGGTAACAAACAAATTTTTCATATTATTTATATGAGTAAATATCATTTAATAGTATATTTACTATTTCTGGTCACAGTGAAATATTCAAAAATTACATAAGTAACTAGAAATGGGAAATGAAATAAGCTTAAATTATGCAGATTATGCAGGGCATGAATTAGGAAAAACTTCTATCATAATCACAAATGATAACCTGTCATAAATAGGACATGTTGAATGAAACCTACATCTAAACAAGGTAAAAAACCAGAGGACAACATTCTTATTACTTTTAGAACAATATAAATTTCAAACCACAGCGTAAGTTCTCTCTTTTGTTCTATAAGTTACCAAATTTACACAAATTATTTACAGGAATTTTAGAGACTAAATTTAGCAATTAGGAAAATTTGAAACAAAAAACAGAAATTCCGTGTTGTGCTATTGACTGGAGACCAGTCTGGACATTCTGATTACCAGACTGGAGACCCATCGTATTTGCACATCTTCTTCATGCAGCCATTTTCCCACCACAAATCCCGCAGCGAATATGAAAATCTTAAATGTTCAAAATAAAATGTTTTGTTTATTATTGGGTATAACATATAGTTTGCATAAGATGCAATTACCATTCTACAACTGATACACTACTCATTAATATAAAAAAAGCTTAAATTACAATTTTTATGATTTTTATATTTGCTGCGGATTGGTGGCAGGAAAAATGGTCACCATGTTTATCATGACGTCCTAATAAATATGGCGTCTTGGGTAACCTGCGAGATAATCTCTCAGATTCTCGCAGGATCCCAGCGAAGTTGTGCTACTGACAAGAACAAAGCGGTACTGGACGAAAGGGCGGTCATTTTGCTTGAAAGCAGGGCTAGACTGTGCTGCCACTTCCACCCGCCTAAACATGCTTTGCTAATATATGAGCCAAAAAGACAATCTATAAGCCTATCACACAAAATCGATAGCCCTGAAACGGTAAGGCGTGAAACTGTCTAAATTTCTACTTAATCTGTCAAAATCATCCTGGCAGGCCAAACAGTACATGGAATTCGTATCAGTTTGGGAACAATGGCACATCAAAAGTGCAGTGTGATATTTTTATGTCCTCGCTTTTGTTCTAGACGTTTCTAAACTGATACAAATTCTGTGTATTGTTGTGCTTAAAGTATAAATAACATTTCCTATGTCATCTATTTAATAATTCTTGCAATTGTAAGAATAGAATTCATGGTAAAATAATGACATCATAGAATTACGTAACTGTTTGTAACATTGAAATTCAAAAAGAAAAGTTGTCCCTCTATTTTAGGATTAATTATTTCTAAAAATACATTAGGATACGGCCTATAAATAGAATATTTTGACTCTGGGGAGACTAATTCACAGATTTTCCAACTGATGTCAGGCCAGTTTTTCATGGTATGCAATGATGCATGTAGGCAATAAGATAAGTCAATCTATTCATGTTGTGAACTGCAGCTATTTCTGTATCAGCAACAACAGGTGTGAAATTGACTCATTCAGCCAGGTCAAGGTATTGATCCATGACTTCATAGTTTTGGTGTCAGTCTACTGTCCCACCTATTTTCTCAATTATCTAGTGTTATGATGTGTTGGGGTCATGGACTGATTGTCAACACTGTTGTTATGTTTCTGTTCAACTGTGAGTGCACTGAGGTTGATTAGCTAAACATTTACAGGTGTCACTATTGCCCAGAAGAGGTCTCTATTTACAGACCAGTATCCTAACGTAATCTCGATTAAAGATAGGATGAAAAATTGAATTTGTAATTTGAATAAACATTTCAATTAATGCTTTATAATTTCAATTGTTTCTTCACTCTAATTTGTTTTGGTTTTTTTATCATTCTAATGCCCACCGCACAGGTGTGGATTTACGGCGGCGGGTTTAACGTCGGATCGGCGATGATCTCGTCGTATAACGGCACGATGGTCTCGTCCTACAGCGACGTCGTCTTCGTCAACATGAACTACCGTCTCAACGTCCTCGGCTTCTTCCACACCGGCGACGACAGGATGGACAACGGTAACAACTGTCTCATTCTTTGTGTCATGCGCCGCACCAAGATCGAGTAAACTATACACGAACAAGTGACAAAAATGCACAAATGCTACACATCTACTATAGATCATGCAAATGCTATCAGGCTTGTGGAAATCCAATTGTATCACAATATAGAATTTAGGAGCAGTAATGGAATAATAGTCCGAGTCAATAAAGAGTCAGTTCTTAATAGGCGTAATTCTTCCTTATTTTCGAATCTATTCAGAATAAAATAAATCCACAGTGAGCTATTAAAGCGCGTAAATGCATAACGTGAAATTATCTTTGGCTTTTTTGCAGTTTTTTTTGCATATTTTGCTGGACAAGTCTGCATTTTTGTGGCCACGGATTAACTCTTCTTTGTATTTCATGTGACCCTACACCAATGTATTTAAAGCTAGGGTGATTCTATTTATGCCCTCTTCCTATTGTTTAGTTAAGTCACTAATTTCCTTGATGCTAACACTGCAGGTAACTTCGGTCTGTTGGATCAGCAGCTTGCGTTACGCTGGGTTCACGATCACATAGTGGCGTTCGGCGGCGACCCGGACCGTGTGACGATATACGGGGAGAGTGCAGGGGGCGCCTCTGTCGCTCATCAGCTCCTGTTGCCTGGCAACCAGGGACTCTTCAACAGGGCAATATTGCAGGTACAAAGTGTCTAAACTACTTACCATGTGAAGAACTCGTTTTATATATTAGTCATAGCCATAAACATCTGGTTAAATATCTTCTAGTTCAATTAATTTTAGAACAATACTAAGCCAGGTTCTCGTAGAAACTGGTCATCTTGCGGGGCGTCATCGAACAACTAGACGAAGAGTTGGGCGGTCAAGACCACAACCAGTGCACCTCGCATGTCGGATGACAAGTGACTCAAAAAGAAAAAAAGCTGAAAAATTAGAACAAAAAAGAGAACAAATGAATTCTACGCTGTGTTTTAGATGTGCTATTGTTCAAAAACTGATACGAATTTTATCCTCTGTTCAACACGCAGCTCTCCCCTCTCTCTCCCCGAAAATCATATTTGAAATTTATTGACCGAATCACCCCAAATCGGGCTACCTACAAAGGGTCCACCAAATGCCTCGGTACATTAAAAAACGGAAATGAATATAAACACTTTTTGTTTTAGAGCGGAGACTCGGCGACAGACTGGGCCTCGGATCCGCTAGATGCGCGCGTCGCTGCCGCTACCCAGTCGCTAGCGGACGTGACGAACTGTACTAACGATGCTACGCTACTGGACTGTCTGCGGGAACTGGACGGAGAACTACTCCTCAACCTGTCGGTCAACACTGACAACGTCTCATCGTCACCTAAGGCAACGAGAATTCCTTCCCTACCTGGTTAAAGTAGTCTTATCTGCTTGGCAGTCATGCATCTGTTAAGCTGTCTATTGACGGATGCAAGGGGGCGCTACCAGCGCACGCCCCCTCCAACGGCCCAAATTTCTTTCATTTTCATAGGGTTTTAAAAGCAAAATGATAAAGGCGCCCCCCCCCAACCACCTGAGGCGCCGGGGCACCACCTCCAAGGGGAAATCCTGGATCCGCCATTGCTGTCATCTGTGTCAGTTTTACCATGCTCATCACAGTGCGCATGTACAGCACAGCCCAGCAATGCACTTGCGCAGAGCATCCTGATTTTATAAGAAAATTAGCGCTGAAAGCTAAAAAAAACATTACAAAGTACTCCCGACCACAATGTATTTAGCAAAAGTGATTTTGATTGTCAAGATGCAAGTACATGTAACCTTACGAACACGTTTATCATATAATTAACAAACAGGTGTTTCGTTACGTTTATTTCGTTTATGAGTGTCAGCTATAGACACCTGTTTGTTAATTATATGATAAACGTGTTCGTAAGGTTACATACATAATTTTTCTACACGGTTTTAGATTGATGGAGTCACTATAAAAGATAACCCGGAGATTCTGCTAGAAGCTGGAGAATTCGTTAACGTAGACATCATGATAGGTCAGATTGTTTTTTGTCTTTTTTTGCAAAGGATTTAATATCATCTCAATCTTTGTGGCGCTGGTGATTTTATGAAGCTTACAACGTGTCAATGGCAACCTTTCTCTTGGTTTATTGCAACAGTGCTATGTAAACACCAGATAAGGTTTCCGACAAATGTTTTAGCCGGGAGAAGCAAATTTTCAAAAGACGTTTAGCAGTCGGCATATGACAATGAGAAATAGACCATGTGAAATACAAAATGATGCTCCTTCCTCCTACAGACTTTCGCTAGCTAGTGTCGACATCTGATAAATTTGTCCAGATAGCCTAACTGAACTCATACTGTTAAGGCATGTGTGTAGCAACCCATGACCATCAAAACATTGTAATCTGACAGGTGAAACAGTGCATGACCACTGAAACAATGAGTTGTCCAACAGTTAGTGCATGACCTTCAGAACAATGGGATGGATCTACAGTTAACACTTAAGGCTCATATTCAACATGTTCCTGGTGTACAACATGTCTAGTATATCCTGAGCCTTCAGGTCAAATTTGTACATAAATATGAAGTGTACAACATGCCTAATACTTGCTTGGCCTCCAGATTGAATTTTTGTGTGACTGTTATGTATTTTATGTGTGACATGTACTGCATGAATGTCTATCATGTTCTGAGATTTCAGTTTAAATTCAAGAGCACAACATGTGTAACATGTCATTAGCCAATAGTAAAGTGCTGCACTGATTCACATCATACCCCTTAATTGCATGCATCAGATGCACCAGATGTAAACATTGGGTCATTCATGTGCCTCTTAATCTCATCAAATTCTTTCAATAAATCTGGGTGGAAGGAGCATCCTAATGTGCTACACGTCTAATGAAAAGTGTATTATCTTACTATTTGCGAAATGAAAGAGATCTGGAACGTTCGACGCCTCTTCTTAGATCCACCAATGATTTTTTGTTTCGTATCTTTTAATTTTACCCCGACAGGTTACGTGCAGAACGAGGGGAGCATGTTCATCTACTTCATCCCTGGCGTCACGCCGCGGTTACTGATCAGCGACCCGTGGCAGGCGTACATCAACGCCTGTCGGTCGGTCGCCAGCGTCAAGGTCAGTATTCCACTATCATCAGTAAAATGGTGTAAAATTGGGACTAGATTCCATAGTTTCTTGTTGACAATATGTAATCATGTGGAAAGCTAGGCAGTATAAAACCTAAAACTGATCATAGTTCTATTAGTAGAATAAACCACAGTTGGGTGTAAAATTGGCATCATGACTTACAGTTGTAGAGTCAATTTCAGTCAACGGTACTTAGTGCATCCATCAAAGGGCAAGGCCAGTCATAAGCTTTTTACTCCTAATTATCACAATGTTAGTGGCGTGAATATCATTTTTTAAAATAAATTAGATAAAATCCCAATAAATTACAGTCGAGTAGTATCCTAGTAGTTTTTCTAAATTATAAGGAAAAATGTCAACGTGACATTGCTTGGAAGCTGTTGTGTACTCGGTAACAAGCTTCTAATGTCCCCTATGTGGTAAGCGAGGGATGTAAGTAAGTAGGCTGGGGTAAAGTAGGCGGAGCTTGCGGGCAACAGCAATAGGGTAATATACACTCCAACTTCAACCATCTCTTCACTGTTTCAGAACCAGACAGAAGAGGAGATAGAGGATATAATAGAGAGTTACCTGCCGGAGGACAATACGACCGAGACGATCAGAGCCGTGATAGGTGACATGTACGGAGACATGATGTTCATCTGTCCCGGAGAGTTCTCTGCTAAGGTAATGTGTTCTAATCGGAAGATCTGTGTCAGTGTAATATCATCTATTCAGCAGTAAAATTTATTTCACGTTCAATGTCGAACAAAATGAGCGATAACGAAAACCAAAATTAATGGCTGGGAATATTCTTTAATTGATTACATTTAGTAAAATTTTACAGCAAACTCTTTATTTTTTCAACTTAAAAACATGCAGCAAGACGGCAGATTCTACTGCATTGTTGATATTCTGATGTTGATGCGAATTGTTGCAGCACTAGATGAAAAATAGCTGCAGTACACACGTCTTTCTTTAGCGCTTTTAGTTTTTCAAAATCAGAAACAATTACTAGCTCCTAAAATTGGCATTAATTTAAAAACTTTTGAGAACGAAGACATCAATCGTGCTGTTAATGAGTAGAAAAGTACAGCATGATGTTCCATTGTTGTAAAGGTAATCTGGAAGATTTGTTAGGACAACAAAACAGGACCCTCGGTAGCATGAAATATAAAAGATTATTTTGATTTCATGAAATTAACAGGTAAATTCAGGGAATTACTCTCCTAGCTTACAAAACGTATGGGAGTGGACAATTTCGACCCAGTTGAAAAGTGGCATCAATGAGAGAATGAAATGAAGCAGAATTGTAAAAAAAAATTTCTGCGTTACAGAGATTCAACGATTATGGAATGAAGGTGTACGAGTATCTACTGACCCTGCGGTCCTCTCTAGCTGATAGTCTGTACCCTGAGTGGTGGGGAGTCCCACACGGTGACGATATACAGGTACACTGTTCCAGCCTCATTTGCCGACACCATGCATCCCTAGTGGTGTCACGTACACTGTTCCATTAGATGGATGTCAGATTGAAATGAAGCAAAAATAAGAACAATTGTTTCAAAGCCTGAGATCAGCACATGAAATAGTTTCTCAAATTATGCTTCAATGTTTCGCTGAATAGAATAATAATCAATTGTAACGAATTGTATTCAGTGTCTGAATAGTGCAAATCATAACGTTTCCATTTTATTTTAAGAAGTTCATACCCGATTTACGCCCGCTGATACGAAGAGCCAAACTTTTGTCTGGAAAGGCCAATGCTAATGTATATTGCGTTGATTAATGCGAAAATTAATATTTTTATTCTTTTTTACAGTGGGTTCTCGGATGGCCGTGGTTCATTGAAACGGACAACGAGTGGACGGATGAGGAGCGGTTGTTCAGCCTGGAGGTGATGGAGAAGTGGGCCCGCTTCGCGCGGTACGGCTCTCCCGGGCAGGACGGGCTGTGGTCCCCGTATACCAGGGAGGGACCCGCCTACCTGGAGCTCGCCGGGCCCGGGGACTACATCATGTTCCGTAACAGCTCAACGCGACCGGAGAAGTGCCGGCTGTGGAAGTGGTAGTGTACGTGTGTGTTTGCGTGTGTAATGCTAGACGTTAGATTGACAAAAAGAATTTTATGTTCAGCAAATATTACTGCAGACATGCTTCACTTTTTGTTATTAAAATCACAAAAGTCACAATTCCGAAATTTGGTAATGTATTTTTATATCTTCCCATACACATTTGTTAATTGGATATCACTGCCGCCATCTTGAAGCAATAAACACTGTGAACTTCCGATTCCTGTTACCTTGGTGACCTTGACGGCATCACACTCTGGTTCTAGCGTACACTGTTCCATGCAGTTCGCTTTGGATCTTCCTTCTACATGCCACAGTGTACTGAAGTTCTTTTCAGGTCCCCTGTACAGCCCGTATTTTGTGTGTCTATACCGTGAAGTTTCTGGAGTTGTTACTTCCACCACATCTGGAATGTCAATAATTTTATCACGAAGGCAGTTGCGGAAAATGCATCATCCCATTACAAAAATTACACACATACCACATTACCATCAGTAGAGAAATTATACGACTGCAGTACAGGCCCAGATCTAGGATTTCCCTTAGGGGAGGGGGCGCCAACCCAAACATTTTCAAAAAAACCCTAAAAAATTGGGGGAAATCGGCAAAAACTACATGAAAATGAAAAAAAAATCCGTCTGTAGGGGAGGGGCGTGCCTCCCACGCCCCCCCCCCTCCCCCGGATCTGCCAATACAGTACTTTAACTTTTTCAACCTCTTTGTTTAGGATTATAATTTCTGCGCTTCACGAATAAAGACTTTTGACTACACTCTACAAGATTTTGTATCATAGGTTTTAGTGCATTTGGGATCATATTTTAGCAACGCATCTTTAGCTGTATGGAAGTGGCAGCGCTTCGGCTCGTGACATCCCAAATAATTTTGAAAACGTACAGAACAATAGAGTAATAACAAGAATTTCACTCAGAACTATGAGTTTCAATTATTCCAAAAAATGACCGCCGATCCGTGGCTAAACTCATTAAATATCAATTTTATTTCAAAAGGGTTTCATTAACTCAAAATGAAATTCAATTGAAATTCTCTTGGTGCGGGGCGTTAAACTTTTGATAGTAATTTTATAATCTGTTCCGCACACTCACCTCCAAACACCTGAACCTCACACAGCGTCAGTCCCGTGTCTCTACTTGTCGGATAGTGAATCACCAAGTATCGTCCCTCCACTGGTGCGTCGCACGTAAACGTTCTGGTCTCTCCGTTAGACAGTGCAGCAGATTGGTGATAACACAGTGTAAAGGTTTCTGGATCAAAGGACCCTTGGGATGAAGGATCGAATGTCTGTCCCACTCGGATATAGAAGTCAACCAATCTTTCTCCTGAAGTTATATAAACATGACAGGTTTACAGATGTTCTAATAAATGGACTGTTAACCACTTTCAAAGAATATTCACCCTTCAAAATGAGTGGAACTTCTGGGACAGTACTTGTATGTCACCCTCAGTTTGTTGCATGTGATCGTGTCCAGTCAAATTTGTTTGTTATATGTCTGTCTGTCTGTCTGTCTGTCTGTCTCTCTCTCTCTTTCTCTCTGCCTCTCTCAGAAACACTTACCACAACACTCTCCTCTGTTCGTAATTGTGACTTGCTGTACACCGAAGGTTCCCTCCAGATCCACCAGCCACCACGACTTCCCATACTGAGCTGTGTGGGAGCAGCTTCCGCCAGACATACTGGTTCCAGAGTTTCCATCTAACCAGAGAATGAAAACCTATTCAGTTTAGAACAATTTAGTTTTCTCCTTGCTATTCTATGCTCATAGCTCAGCATCTAAATGGCAGACATTCCATGACTATTCCTGGAGCATTAAATTAATGTTGAGCCTTTCTGAACAAAGTTATTTCAAAGTTTCATCGACGCGACCAGAAATAGAGGGTGAGAATCATAGTCTAAATTTGTACAAGTTTTGTTCTTGACAAAGTGTGAAGTGGGTTAGCATTGAAAGTTTTTCCTAGTTATCTTTCCCAACCAAACTAGGCAAATCTGCCTGGTTTGCCAAATCAGTCGATATTATATTTAGTATTATTACTAATATTAACAACTTTTTTAATTTTATGTTTCATTACTGAATTTAGTACAATTTGGAGTAATTAATAGTTGGTTTATCTTAAAAATAGTATTCAAATTTGCCTAATGTGCCAAGGTATGTGAAATAGTTAGATAAAACCTCCAATGAATAAAACAGCAAGCAATTGTATTTGAAAGGAAGTTAATTCAGAATCAATTTTAGAAGTCAGTTAGTAATGGATCACTGACCTACTGCCCTGGAAGCCACGTAATTGTTCAGAGTTGTATGTTGGAATGCTGGTTTGTTTAAGGCCACATTATTTAAAGCTCTACCAAAATCTACTAAGGAAAGAGATTTTCAATTAGTATTTTGATGAATACATTACACGGAATTCGTATTTTAACAATAGCGCATAAAAAGCACAGCGTGAAATTCTTTCATTCTCTCTTTTGTTTCCTAGGTTTCCAAAAAGATACGATTTCTGTGTACTGAACCTGTTGCACTGAAAATATGCTGTGAAAATTTGTACAAAAATATAAAAGAAATGAAGAAAACTACATTATCAACTCGGTACGAACTGTCAAAGGACCAGACTTCGGTTAGAGTTATCACTAGACTGCAGGTAGAGTTAACACCAGAGGCACTGCAGGCTTCCCACCTTTGCCTGCAACTGCAAGTCACGTGACAGTCTAGAGGCTATCTTATTGGTTAATTAGACTTATGCATTAGCATCATTAGTAGTCATCTTTGATTACTTCATTAGTTCAACTTGCACCTTTGATGAGACTACATGTAATTTTGTATCAGAGTTAATAAACGATATACGAAGTCTAAGAACTATCGTTCTAGTCTTTTTACACGAACAACTTGGGAACAAAATGCTTCACTATAAATTTTATTGTTTCTAAACTGCCGCCATTTTTTTTCAGAATGCAAGAATAGGGGAAGTGAAGATTGACAAGCAAATTAACTTATCAATCACTAAATTAGCGAAACTGTTTCAAATGATTACTACAAATTAGCACAAAATGACCGATTTTAACATTTATTCATATTTTAAATTAGAAATTGACTCATGGGGGTCGAGTACGAAAATGTTATCAAACTGTCTAGATAAAGTACTGTACTTTTGAACTTGTTTATATAACCACAGTGAACCAATAGAAAACGCAATAATTAAAGTTTGCCTGATGCATGTTATCGTCCAGGTAATCTAAATAGACATGTAACCTTTGTTTGCTTTCTTCCGTTTCCCGCTCTTTTCCACTGTTTTCCACCATGGATAATGGCTGATGGATTTTAGTGGACAACTATTTTGAGTACTGCAGCATTCATGGTGGAATATTTTGTTATCTGCATATATCTTAAATACCTACACTGGTGTACAAATCATAACACATTAACAGCATTGCTCTCACCTCATGAAAGTTTTGAGTGATAATGAAGTGCATTGCTCAGTCTTGGCGGATAAGAATGGAAAAGAGTGGAAAAACAATGAAAACATGCTCCATGTCTATTATTAACTGCAGAATCAATGCAAAACAAACAGTAAGAATCCCTACCGGAGGTAATGTTTTAACCGTGTGTGATCAATCTTTTGTCAGGTATTAAATTAAATGACAAATATATTTTTTCCTTTGCCAATTTTCTTTTTCGGTATACAATTCAAAGTATAAGTGGTCTAAAATACATATTGATGGCATTCAAGACAATTTCGAGGTCACAGCAAGAAAAGATAAATAATTAATCTTTTACTGTTGTCTGTAAACCGCATCTGTTATAGTACTGAAATTGAGAAATAAAGAAAAAATAAAATATTATTTAAAATAATAGCAAAGCATGAATGAAAATTTAGGTTAAGGGCATCGTTCTGTGGTAAGTAGCTAAGCTCGGGTGTGCGGTTAGCTGGCTACCCGTGCTGGCTGCTTCCTTCTTAGTGTGTAT
>JBCAUI010515657.1:0-12226 GCA_038406195.1 Haplosyllis anthogorgicola | reverse complement strand
CTCCCCCCCCCCCCCCCTCCCCCGCACGGCCAAAAATTTCTTCATTTTCATGCAGTTTTTTCTCGATTTTTGGGCGAAAATAGGTGAAAATTGGGTTGGCGCCCCCCTCTACGGGCCGGGTGCCCTTCCCCCCGTATGGGAAATCCTGGATCCGCCAATGCCAGGTGTTCCGGTAGGGGCAGCACTGTGTCCTCCGTGGATGCCATCTTAACTAAATCTGATGGACATGAAAACAGGGCAAGAAAATTGTATTGATATATGGAATAATATCATTTCAAGTTCCGGATCTATATAAAAATACCAGAGCAAGAAAATGTTATTAATATTTGGAATGTTATTTCACGCTCTAGATTTAAAACCAAAGTGTTTCTTGAGAATAATCCAAAAATACAAACCTGAAATGACCTTTTACGTTGATCAATTTAAACCAGTTCATCTAATCTACGTGTTCGAAAGTAGATCAGGTTAAGTCAGATTACCAGAATATCAAGTAATCAAGTAGATCAGACTAACATTATTAATACTGTATTTTTAAAATGTGTCACATATCTTTACCTTAGAGGATAATGAGATCGTGCAGAAAAAGCCGTTCAAAGTTCAATACTAAGAAAGAGCATTTTACATTGTTAATTTCACTCGCCATAGGCTGAAATGCTCTTCATTTTATCTCTATACTAATGCCTCGGGCTTTGATGTACATCTATGCCATCTATTAATTGTTTCAACCTGATCAATTCAATTAGACATTGTCTCCATCTGCCTTCTTCCCTTATACATGTACATGTTGTATATGGAGACCCTTGAAGAGCACATTGTGCTTTTCGCGTAAACAGAAAATGATCAAAATTTCAGGAGATGTACTAGCAAATACAACTCCATATGTTGACTTTGATTGGCTTTTAATTGATTAATTTAGCTATAGTGGCACAAAATAAAGGGTTTAAAAGGTTCACATAAATCTAAGAGAAAATTACGTAAATTAGTAATAAATTCCATTGCAGTTCAAATTGTATGTTAGGAAATTCGTCATTTTAAAAATGAAATGCCGTGACAAAAAGTCACAAAGAGTTCACCCTTTGCTCTTCTGCAACTGTTCCCAAGATATAGTGAGCTATGCTAACTAATATTTCTGTAATGTTAGGATTTGTAAATAAATTTTCAAGTCAGGATAGATGCCCGAGTACAACTACAAAATACGCTCAAATATACAAATTCTGATAATTTCGTCGAGTTTTCTTCCTGCAGAGATATTTCTGTATTAATTTAATCTCCACTTGAAATGAACGAGCGACTTCTAATCAAACGGAAGATAGGGCAAGTCTCTTAGTCTTCCACATGTTGTGTGCTGTTTCGTTTTCTATCTGTACAGGTTGAATTTCCGTAAATTTTGTTTTGTATGACTAATAAATGAGATTAAGGGCAAGTCTAAGTCGACATCTTTGCAAGAACAGCGCTATTAAAAGGTCAAATCTAAATCATTTGCACTCTCTACTGCATTCAGTCTTGCTTTAATTTTTCTTTAACTTCCAATAATATTTTTCCCCAAAATGAATCCTAAGTTTTCAGTTTTCACAGCAGCTCTCGTAATGTTTATTGCTTCTTCTCAAACAGATATCCTCCAATAGCACCAAGATGTCCACCATTCTTTACAAAACGAAAGTTTCGCCTCTCATCCTGAAATAAATAAATAGATAACTAAATAATTCAATTACACAATTTATTAGCCTACTTATTAATTAAATTAGTTAGTTAGTTAAGTAAGTAAGTAAGTAAGTAAGTAAGTAAGTAAGTAAGTAAGTAAGTAAGTAAGAAGTACAATACAATAATACAATTTTGTTCATATTGGTCATTAGCATTGATTGAGTAGTTTCACATAAAAATCAACACGTTTTCACAACCCTTTATGACGTCTGCACAAGGGCGGATCTAAGGGGGGCGTGGGAGACGCCCCTCCCCCCCTACGGCCTAAAATTTCTTCAATTTCATGCAGTTTTTTGGGATTTTTGCACAAAAATTAGGATGGCGCCCACCCTCCCCCCCTACGAGAAAACCTGGATCCGCCACTGTCTGCAGTTATATATACATGTCCCATGCCAACGCTCTTTAGCGTTAGACTCATGGCGTTGGTGTGTTTAACGGAGGCGCATTAAAGTTTATGACAGGCGATGCATGTGCGTATTACATTTAGTTCTTTTGAACACTGTGCCCAATACAGATGCAAGAAAACACTGTTAAAGATAAAGTTGTGAAACTTTTTAAATTTCTTTACGCAAATCACGAAAAATAAACTATCAGGAATTAAAACACAACAAACGTTACAAGTTTATGATACTTTCCAATTTACAATTCGAAACATGGGTTTTAGCAGCTCGTGAAATTCCTATCACTTTGAAAACGGAGAGAACATAAAAGAGAACGAAAGAATTTCACGTTGTGCTTTTAAAACGCTATTGTAATAAAATGATAGTAATTTCACTCTCTGTTGACTTCAGAAGGCATCACAAACAAATTCTGGCGCGACGAACTTACGGGTTTGATTTTGAGGTTGTGTATGTGGAACTGCTCCGTGATGAAGTCTCTCACTCTCGGGATCTTCACAAAGTTACCCACGAAAAACACGTTCTTCACTTCACATCTACGGAAATTAATGTCAGTCTTGCAGTTCTTTTTTTAAATAAATAAATTTTGAGAGATCGTATTAACAGCTGAACTATTTTGGTACACATCCATTTAAATTAAGATCTTTCTATTTGAGCTATTTCGCTAATTTGTTTAATTTTCCGAATGGGATAAGGAAATGCATGTCAGAATCAGTGATTTTACCAATAATAGTGTGAATTTTCAACAAAAATAGATACAAAAAATCTAGAATGCATGGGTACAGTATGGCCACATATTGTACCCACAGTGATGGCAATGAAATTACTTTTTTATCATTTTTTCCATAACTTATATCCATTTTTAGATTTAAGGAAACAAAAGGCAATTGTGAAAACCTATACTGAACTTTTCATTGGCGCAATACAACAAAGTTTTATTTTTCACATTCAAATTGAATTTCATTGAGATGAAATATAAGTACCTGAAAGTGGCATAAAATGCGGTTTGAGCAATTCCCTCAGCTACACTCCTCTGCATGCTGTACAACATGTCGCCTTTTGTCGCCTCTTCTACAAAATTCCACAAACATAAATATACAACAGAGGAGGATCCACCAGTCTACACAAAAATCCTATCATTTTGAAAACAAAGGGAACAAAGGAGACAACGAAAGAATTTCACCTGTGCTTTTGATGCGCTATTGTTAAACTTCTGATACGAATTTCGTGTACTGTATTTTCCATTGCAGAAGGAGTGGGGTCAGAGTAACGCAATATATCTGTTATCATTGGAATATATATGTGCGTAGAGAGAATCCACGATATTATGAATCAAGTTTAATGTTTGCAAATTGGAGACAGTTATGTTCGCTCTGTGACTAGAAGACTTGCAACACGGCGGCATTATGTTGTAGCAGTCTCATTTTGACCCCTGACTCATTTAAGACATGCTTAACCCAGCCATGGCACGGGAACGATCGGCATGTAACCCAGCCTAGGCTCAGTAATACTTAAGACATCAAGTCTTCCCCCCCCCCACCTCTTTTGACCAATCCCCTCACACCAAAGAAACCCAAAATCGATGAAGATGATGAGGAAAATGATCCAGATTACCAGTCTCCACTTCACGACCTCTTAACTGGTCACAGGAAATATAAACTTCGATCTAGTGGTTCAGCATCTCCAGTGTATGCCTGAGAATTTTGCCAAAAAGACCCCACCACCCCAACACCTGAAGTCCCAGATCCTGAATTTGATGAAAAGAAAAAGAAGAAAAAGAGGAAGAAATAAAAAACTGCAAAACAAGAGGAGTTTAAAATATGGAGGCATTTAAAGAGACCAACAACAAAAAAATGTGGTTTGTGTAACAAACGATTTGAGAGTCAAAAAGACTTAAATCATCTTACATTGTACGAACATGAATACAAGTATTTGTATCCAATTTGGAAATGTGGGAGGTTGTACACTTTACAGAATTTGTTGGATAAACACACCAAAGCCCACAATGATCTGGAATTTGTGTGCCGTGAATGCAAGAAAGGATTTGCATACAAAAATGAGCTCAAAAATCACAGAACTGTCCACAGGGATGACAAGCCATATACCTGCACCTACCCAAGGTGTAATAGGAAATACAAAACAAGGGCGGAGTATTGGAGACGTGTAAAGCAACACACAAGCAAGCATGGGTCATTTAAATGCAAAAGTTGTGTGAAAGTTTTTGATAAAAACAAGGGTTTGGTTGAACATCAAAAAGTACACTCAGATGATTTACCAGAAGAGTGCAGTATTTGTGGAGCTCATTTTAAATGGAGAAGTTCACTTAGAAATCACAAGGAAATGGTACACAAATGTTGTAGGTCTAAATCTTCAGATTTTTAAATTGTTTGTGTGTTGCTTTACTTTGTTTATTTCATGAACAGTTATATTATTCACAAAAGTAAAATTATGACCTAATGTCATTGTATGCAGTGAATGCTGCCTAAAGACACTGCTGCAAGTAATAATTCTTTCAAATAACTTTAAAATCATCATACTTTGATTGTAAATTGATTTAAAAACAGAAAAAGAAACTAAGCCCAATAAAGATCAAAGTAAATTAATTGTGCATTTATTTACTGTGTTTAAAATGTGAAATAGAATACATATAATTAACAGTATACATAAGTGTGAAATACTAATTGCAAGAATTGTGAAAATTGAGAAAAACAAACAATGTAACAAGGTGTGAAAATTAGGATGTGTGAAAATTAGCCATTTGTACACCCAGGAATTATGGAGATAAATACATGTACATGTACACCAAAGAATTTGTCTAATTTATTTCATACCAACAACTGGTTCAAAGTAATAACCCTCCTGATTTGCTGTGTAGAATGCATTTTTCATTGGTTTCTTATTATTCCCACTAGCAGGATACCATTGCCATGCATTTAGAGTGTACACAACTACATCTTTTCTCGCCAATTGAGCACAAGCAAAGATTTCTACTTAGGTAGCCCATTTACCATGATTAAACATTTTGGTTTGCTGTACATAATCTGCCCCACTAGTATATTTGTTATCAATATAAGACCTTAGTTTATGCCAGTTACCCGGGTCTTGTATGTACTCACAAATTTTCAACCTAACCATGTTCATGCTTATTTTCATCACCTATCAGTAAGTAACTAATAGCTCTGGGAAAGCAATTTCCATCACCATCTACATTCCCTTTAATGAAGTTACCAGTACAAGGGCCACCCTCACCCCTGTAATTTAGTAATTGAGTGTGAACCTCTACCAATATGAATACCAAAGTTATTTGCCATACTTCTTCTTTGATAAGCACTTAAAGGCTGGAAGATGATGGGTTGAGGTGGAGTTACACAATTAATTATGATGTCTAAGTCAATTTCTTGGAGAGTCTGATCATCAAATCAGAGTGGGTTGTCATCAGTACTGCTGATGGAAATAGGCTGGTAATCAGTACTGCTGATGGAAATAGGCTGCTCACTTTCACTTGCACTATCAGTTGGGATGAATCCACCATCAGCTAGTTGAGCTAGAATTTCTGCAGCCTCCATTGTATGACCATGAATCTGTGTATTTGTATGACCAAGAAGTGGCACATTTTCTCCCAGAGTATCATGTGTATCAGCAGCCTCAGTTGTATGACCATGAATGTGCATATTTGTATGACCAAGAAATTGCACATTTTGGCCCAGATCATCTTGTGTATCAGCATACAATACAGTGTCTGCACCACTTGAAACTGGACTAGATGTGCCAATTGGAGACTCATTATCATTATCCTCCTCACTAGAACCATATTCAGAATAACTTGCAGCGGGGATAAGTTCAGGATTTCTGGCTATATACTTCTTCAGGTGACAGGGAGGGTAGGCCTTCTTGTTGACTTTTCCATGTTTGTCTTGTAATATGTATTTACCTGCTTCATTTCGCTTTACAACTGTGTAGGGACCAATTCACTTTGGCCCCTTCTTAAGCTGTTTTAATTTTTTACTTTCTAGAAGGTTTTTCCTCCATACTTTGCTACCTTCTTCAAACACATTTCTGGCATTGTATGTTTTTGCCTGGTGTTATCGGCTCAGCTATCAGTTCCATCTGGTGGCCGATCCAGTCACGAGGTCCCAAGGACAGATTTGTAGCCATGTCATCGGCATCATCAAGGGTCAGCCCCTTGTTCCACTCTCATCTGCCAAAGAACATGACAAACTGAGCGGGTTCTGTCTGCAGGGTGATGACTTTGCTAAAATCCTCTGGTACCTCTGGACATAACATAACATAACATAACATAACATGTCTCAAATGATCAAGTTACTGTACATGTGGGGGGCAGGTTTAGTGACCTCCCCTTTGGGTCTGCGTTCCTGCAGCACCACCGACAAGCCATAGCACTGTCTGCCTCAGCCCGCTCTGGGCACAGGGGATGCGGCTCGGCTTACAGGTGCACTTTCCCACCCTGGGGCCCTCAGTGGCTGCTGCAGCATTGTTGGGCTGCGGGGCACAGCGGGTTCAGGTGCCACTGCAGGATTCGGTTCCACTATCACTATCGGCTCTATGACCGTAAGTGTACTTGAGTTGAAATCGGGGCCCATGGTGTCCTCACCACCACTGGCTGATGGGTTGTCCGCTACAGCATCTGCAGGTTTACCATCCATTGTGTTGGAATGTTGCTACTCTAGAAGTCGTTGAATTTAAAGAAGATGGCACTAAGGCCAGAGAAAGATAGCGATACTAACTGGCGAGTGGTCTGACTATCCAAATCCATGGGTCAGCTGTTGACCAGACTCCCCACTTAGCCACCTGTGGGTGCTGGCTGACTCACGGTAGGATACACCTAAGTTGTGGAGCACCCCACTAGCACTCTGTTCAGAGACTGACCATTAAGGCACAGGTCACAACTGTGGTGGCCACAGGGCCACTACCTGGACTGCACCCTCTGCGAATGCACCATTATCGGTGCCCACCCAGGGACACCAATAAATGTCATGATCTGCTCACACCGTTGGCTTTGCAAAAGAAGGGCAGGCCATTTCAGTGCTCTTACTACAGAGTGTGATTCTAGCGGGTCGCTTGGGACACACTCACTAAATGATAGAAATGAACAAAAGCGGGAAGGCTATGGCCTTCCCCGGATGAAAGGATAACAAGAATGGTAGGTATAGTTGAATGTCAGCGGGCCGCTAAGGACCTAGGGCAGCGATATGCTGGTAGGCTGAGTGATACACCTTACTTGTCAAGAGTCTACAGGCAAATGCGCGTCGTACCATGGTACGGTATAGTTTTATACCACTTGCCGAGGCCGCCATCCGCACGTGCGAGTGATGTCACCGGCCAGTGATGTAGGGTTCTAATGTGACATAGTGGTGCATAGCACTGACTGCCATGTGCCTTATGGTTGCCAGGCCAGCACAGCTGCACCATCAATTCGACCGGTTACAGCACGGGTTTACGACTCCAATAGTCGCTAATGGGAGGCTTGCAGCAGGCCACAAGTCATCCCAGCGCCTATCGGGGTCACTGAAGTTTTGGTTTTAGGGCCACAAGCCTCCAGTGCACCACATATATAAGGCATGTGCCTCCTTCAGTGTCACCTGTAAGATCTACAGACTTCAGCAATAAATTATATTCAACGTTAACCTACTGTGTTAGCATAATCTGTTCACGAACTAGAGGGATAACCAGGGAGAAGCCATTCTGTGCCTTTACACTGTGCATGCATGAATGCATGCAGACAATAAGACCAAAACTATGAAATCATGGACCAGTGCTCTGACCTGATTGAAGGAGTCAGTCTATGAGTACACAACATGAATACAGTAGGATATTTATTGTTGTACTGATTGACTACCTATTCATTGGTGGATCTAGGGGGTGGCGCCACCAGCACGTGCACCCCTAACAGCCCAAATTTTTTTCATTTTCATGCACTTTCCACTAAATTTTGGGCGAAAATAGGGGGAGGCACCCCCCCCCCCCCAATGGGCCGGGTGCCCCCCCAATGGAAAATCCTGGATCTGCCCCTGCTATTGTCTTATTTTATGATGTGCCATGGTCACTAATTTTGGCCTAAAAATGTAGGCAAATTAACCTAAAATTTTATACAATTATCAGTAAAATAGCTAGCAGTAATGCCTAAAAAGAGGACTATTTTCAGGTTAATTACTAAAATTGGTGGTTTTCAAGTAACCAATTTCAGTTTGCAAACCAGTAATAGTGTAAAATTGTTTGCCTAATTAGGCAAATTTGTCTAATATTTTAGCAGAGACGAATATCGAAAAACCTTGAATACAGGGCTGCACCAGTGCTTTATTAATTCTTGTAAATGTCATTCGGAAGTTTTGTGTACCAATTACTAATGACAAACAATGAGTAACGAAATTAGAGAATGAAATGTCTGCCCATGCTCGGAACAAAACATCCAGTTTACTCCTGTGAGCATTATTCATCATTGGCATGTGACACTTTGTCTAAATCATATAAATTTCAATATCCTTCAGGCCCAAAATCATTCTTCAAGCTGAAGATGACAGTGAGATACTGTCGAAAAGTACTTTCTTGAAAAAGAAATACATCTCGGATTGACTTCAGGGGCGGATCCAGGATTTGGTCAAAGGGGGGGCCCAACTTGTCAAGTGCCGATGTTTGCCGACGGAGCGAAGCGAAGTCGCGCAGGCAAAAAAAGCAAGTAACAGGGTGGGGCCCCAGAAGCCCTTGAGGATTTCATTAACAAATATAAATTCTCCTGTATTTCTGAGAAGGACCTTTTTATGTTTAATTTTTCTTTAGTTATTTTAGTGTCGTATTTTTAGAAAATAAATGGTTAAATATAATGCTGAGCAAAGTGAGGCTAAAAATGTTTGCAACTTATAGTCTAATTTTAGTGTTTTGAGGTGCTTGGGCCCCAAAACTGGGGGCTAGAGCAGGCTGGGAAATTTACATCCAATGTCTGATATTCTCAGACAAAATAGAGAAAAATCGGACAATATTTACTTTAATCGGGCAAAATTTAAATTTAATTCTACAGAGAAATACCGATTTTGTCAGACAAAATATTTAACTTGTTTCCCAGCCTGCTAGAGGGAAGCTTGGAGACATTGTAATGTAAATGATGCTGAGCACAGCAAGGTTGAAATTTTTTTAGAAAGATAATTATTAAATATTATGCTGAGCGAAGCGAGGCTGAAAATGTTTGCAAAATATAGTGTAATTTTAGTGTTTTGAGGTGCTGGGGCCCCAAAACTTGGGGCTGGGGGGGGGCCCAGGCCCCCGGATCCGTCGCTGGGTCAATGGAAGAAATTTGGTGCGGAATTATTTATCGATATAAGCGGGATATCGAAATAAGCGATATCGATATATCCGGGGAGGAGTGTACTTCTAGATACATTACAGAACGTGTAGATTGGCAGTTTATTGTGTTTAGTTAATTGATTAAGTAGCTGTACAACCATATAAGACACGTTTCTAATACACGCGGACGGGACAAGGGCCTCTTGATGTCCGCACAATGTGTTTGACTTTACAGACAATCAGCCCCCATCACCAGATTGAATTGCGTAATCGTTTATTTACCGAACGTTAGTCGTAACGTTCTGGGGCTATTGCTGTCGGCATGTCTGACCCCAGTAGTGACCAGTTCCCAATAAACAGGAATTTCAAATTAAAAGTATCTTTAGTCAGGTTGTCGCTAGTCAGTGAAGAAATGGTATGCGTATAATTGTCAAATTTCAATCAAGTTTCTGGTGATTCTGCAACTGATAAAATTGACAGGCACAGTCAAAGATTTTGAGAGCCCATTAATATCAGTTAAAATTTGATATCTTGTTTGCAAATGTTCAATTCCCGTCTGTCGAATGAACGTCATTACGTCATAAATGTATGTTCACAACCAAATTATTAATTTCGAAATTAGTAGATATATTTCTCCATATACCGTATATCACTCATGTATTTATTGTGATAACTTACATGTTTATGAAATTCACCATTTAGTCTGGTTAGACTAATTAACAAATGAATTTCGAACAGCATCGGTTATTTTCTGAAAACACTAGTAACTACACCACACAGACATGGCGGTCCTAAATGTGACACGTACACTTCGCACCTCCCACGTTAGAAAATCTGATCTTATCACTTCTGCATAAAGAAACCCAACAATTTTATTAGCAACTAAATTGCTATTGAGTTTCCCTTTCCTTTTGATCTCACCGTAAAAAGGTTAACTATGGAAAAAATACAATGAGTTGATGGAAACATAATTGAAGAAAATAACTTGTATTGGCATCAGGTCAAGAAAACTATATTATCAAAATCAATACAATTTTAATTCCATGATCCTATATTTTTGTGCACGTCAAAAGCACAGACGGTAGGCATGAAACTCTTTTGTTATCGTTTGTTTCAAAAATTATGAAATTTTCCTCAGAGTGTATTACCAACGTTACAGAGAAGTTACAAAAGTACAGTTTTCTGAATTTTACCGGTAACGTCAACAAGCATTCGCGCTGACAAAAACACGCATACCTGCATGCATGTGTGGGAATGTAAGTTTTAATTGACATTTTCTGACGTCGTTTTCCTCATATAAATTACCGTCCACAAATAGAGTTAATGAGTTTAACAAGCCGTTTATTAGCTGTGCAACAATAACTTGAAAGCGACGAGACAAACAAGATTAAATTAAACTACGGAAGTTAAGGGTTGTGATTACACAATATACCGTCCTGTACCCTGGGAAGAAGTCGTTCAGATTACAGGTTTAGATGCACGGACTACGTATAAAATGCGTTATTTACATGAAATAATTTGAAATAAATCAACAATCACAGTCAGTAGCAAGACACCAATCCAGTAGATCACTTTTAATTACAATTGTTTTCCACCAATACAGGAAATTTCTATGACAATTACAAAGCGTTGGATGAGCAGCTCCTGAAATTCCCATTAAATTGAAAATGAACAAAACAAAATAGAGAACAATAGAATACCAAGCGGTGCTTTTGAATTTCTTTTGTTCCAAAAATGATGGGAATTTCATCCTCTGTAGATGGCCACGTATCCTGTTCATACGACATTACATGCAGCTTAACCCTCATCCTAGTACCTTACCATATAGACTTGAGGCGATTTTCTTGCTATGACAAGAGCAGCGCAAAAATACTTTTTATGGTATGATTTATTCGTTATCGGTTGTTACCCAAGCAAGTATAAAACTTGTTAAACGTGAGATGAAATTATGCAGCCTAGCCTCACTAATAATGTCTGGCCTGGAAGACTTGGTTGATTATCAGTACTTATTGTAGTGACTTTCCAACAGGAGAGTATCGCACCGCAGCTCTGACGGTCACGGAAGAATAAAAGAAAGTAACGCGGTCGTTATCACTGAAGCACAGTGCATGTGCATTTTGTTTGCGCATAATATGCACTTGTTAAATCTACAAAGTGTTGACAAAATCATCAGCTCCAGGAAATATTCTTTTTTGTAAAAGGTCTTTAATTTTTTCGTTGAATTTACGGGTTACTACTCATTTCTGTGATTGTATACTTCAAGACATTGTATCATGACTGATATACTGAGTTACCTGAGTATTTTTAAACCTAAGTATTTCTATCATTTTCAAGTCAATATTAACTTGTGCAACATTTTGGTTACCAAAGTTATTGAAATTCACATTGCTTCACTGTGGTTATGATTAATCAGTTTGAAATAATGGTTGAAACCTTTCCGGAAAATTAAAAGTAATTACATGAATAAGATTTTAAATTTCTTGGGTAAATTTTCAATTTGAACACATTACCAGGGCAAAAACAATGAAAAGGTAGCTCAGTTCAAACTTTTATCCTATTTCCAATTTTGGCATTAATGATTACTTAAATTACAGAACCTAATTTGCTTTTCATCATATTGCTTGCAAATAATTCTATGATATCAGTAGAATATCTCCAATTCAGTAGACCGGAGATTAGCTAGATCTGACACCTGCAGTAATTCTGTGAAATGTAAATAAACACAAACACGTGTTGAACTCAAGTGTGAAGGTAAATCAACATGAGCATGGGAGTGTCATTGCCCAGTGCAATCACAGCATGTAGTCAGTGACCATGGCCAAATCATATCA
>JBCAUI010515646.1:0-12228 GCA_038406195.1 Haplosyllis anthogorgicola | reverse complement strand
TGTAAAACTGATTCATTTGTGGTTGTATTGCATAACTAGGGTAAATGATAAGATACTGAGACTGGTTTGGTATAGTTGGTAAGAAAAAATAAAGTAGCTCGTTATCTTAATGATACTGTATTTATTAAAACCATTACACATTACACCTAATGATAGTGTTCGTTTACCTAAGAGATCAAAGCAAACTCTTTTACACTAAGTAACAGCCAAAGGGATAATAAATGGTCACATGTACATGAGTAAATACGCAAGTTTCACGTTTTTATCAGGAGCGAAACAATTAGACTCGTAAGCTGAAGTTCCATTATTTTTACCGAAAAAAAGGTTTTATTAAACATATATTCCGTATCTGATGCCCTTATTGACACCAGACAGGGATGCATTCTGACCAAGTTTTCATTAGCTGTATCTTATCTTTATTATTTTTGCAATTAGCTATTGCAATTAACTGATGACAGTTTAAAACACTGATTGTAAATGTTCAGCAGTGTTGATTGTAATTGGAGCACAATGCATCTCACAGCCAAATTCAGTCATTTCTGTTCTGTCTCTCCACGAATCAGGTTCTCCTCAGTCATGCAGTGCATATTCTATGTCCACAATAGAACTGACCCATGTTGCTCTGACTGCTGCCAACTTACAAATGAGCCAAAATATGACCTTTTTACCCTTATGTAGCAGGAGTACAGCTTTAAAGATGAAAGAATAGATATAGTCACACAATTTGAAACTGCTTGGTCATTTGGACATTAGCTACTGAAGGGATCACACCTATACATGGGCATACAAGGTTGGACTAGTGCAAAAAGGTTGGATGTTCTCTGTGCAGTGACTGTGGAAAAAATGAATAAATGCAAAGTTTGCCTTTAGTAGGGGCACAGGCCCTGGCTGACTGGTCACACAGTCAAAGCATTCAGACCTATTGTGAATGCGACACTCCCATTTTGACTAATTACAATCCATATTGTCTCAATACACTCAACTGAACTAGTGTCAAAAATTTGACATGTACAAAATCAAAGATAGCCATCTCAAATAAATTTCTTGTGACCAATACTGAGCAACCAGTTTGCCTGTTTCATTCGGAGATATGACAAATATTTCTTTGATCTTTAACTATCCTTAATACCTCGTTGAAAACTAAATCCCTGGCATAACACGTGTTAGTCAACACGCAAAAAAGATTAGATAAACTGCATTGTTTTACCAGAATTCAGTAAGAAAATGTATACAATTCTTTTAGTAACGTCACGCTGTACCTGACGTAACAAACGTATGTACATAAATTAACAGTTTTAATATTATGAATAGTCGCATTTTCCTTGAATTGTAGTTTATCTGGCTCTTTGTTTAACCAATTATTTGGTTGGGCAACACATGCAGTCTTCTGTAAAAAGCATTGTTGATATTCAATAAAAGGCAGCACAGGTTCCATTGTTCCAAACATTTGAGGTTGCAAAAATCACTTGTAGAATGCTTCGCAGCTCTAATGCCCTCTCTGCCTAGTGGCGGCTGTAAGCTAGGGGTGTTAGGGGCGGAGCTTACGTGCGTAGCCCGTAATATCCCCGGTGTCCGGCAGTGTGTAATCCTTAAATATTACAACAATAGATCTCATATTGCAATTCTACAGAAAATAGTGTGATAGAATTCGCAAATGTGCTGAGCAACTGATTATTTTCTCATATTGGTATTAGAATTTATTGGCTTGAGACAAATCTTCTTGCAGCTCATTAAATTCGAGAAAAGTCGGCAAATGTCATTCTTATTCAACATGAACACAAGTAAGTTTCCTTGTATCGAAGAAGTCACAATGAAAGCCATCAAAGCTTTAAAGGCTAAGTACTGTCATAGTTACTAATTTCATTACATATGTAAAATGATCATTTCATTTTAAATTGATTGTGAAGATCCCTTCGGATGATTGGGTCACCAATAGAAAGACTTAAGTCTCAATAAACCCATAACCATTGTTAAAAAAGTATTCTTTGAAATGACAATCAATCAATAAGCTTAAAAATTAAATAGAGTCAAGCAAACCTACATCCTTCGCTCTTAAAAGATATTATAGAACATTATATGTTAATATGAATTCAAATACAAAAAATACCTGACATCGTGTTTCCGAAAACGTTTCGATAATGTATTAAACAAACAGTAGTCGCAATTCCCATTTTAGCAATTTACGTTGTTACAGTGGCTCTATACTCGGATTACAATTTTAAGTAGCTTTGAGCAGCATTATCCGTAGGGGCTCTATATGAAATACATGCAAACGAAACATTAACTTAGACATAGCGTTCCCTAGAGATACATTGTATAATCCTACCCTCAGAGTGCTGACATTTGGCATGTGATGACGGATGGACATCTATATTGTCAATTTACTCAGCAAATGAGAGCAAAATATACCTGGGGGGGATACGTAATGAAGTTGCAACTCACAATGTACAGAATCTATTAGGCAATGTCACGTCATGTAAAATGTCATTTGTAAATAATAAGCAATAGGATAATTTGCTCATATGGTACACATAATACAAAGGTAAAGATAACACTTTCTTTTGAGATGTCAATAATGATGACATACTACTTACGTGACGTTATTCCATTGCGTTCGATCTCCTATGCACGCAAGATGCACCTCCAATACCAGCGCAATGAAGATCACTGGTTATGGGTCGGATTCGGGGTATTTGATTTTAGGTACAATTTTTTTTACCACAGACTAAAACGCATCTGAAATTTAAATCGTAAAGGTTCTTCGAGTCCTCTGGATAAGTTTGCTCTTGGCATCTGGTAATGACATTTTAGCTTTGTTGAGATTTAAATATCTGTCTTATTATCTACCAGTGGTTCGGTTTCAAGAAGTCATTTAACACCTTAATAACCACTGGAAGCACAGTCATAGCTTCATCCACAAAGCAGCAACAAACTGAATGCAAAACAGAGCGATCAATTCTTTACAGACGGTGAAATAGTCTTCGGAAATAGCCTGAGTTACCAGTACAAATCCAAAGTCACATGTGTGGCCTGGAGTTGACTGGACCCCTGGATGTATTTTCACCTTCATAGTTTAGAGGAAAATTTCAGAAGATGTATTCCATGATGAATACATGAGTATCCTATTGCAAATATAACTGTGTCACGTCTGTAATTTCCATCATAGTGTAGTATGTTATTCGGCAATGAAACATCGAATCAATTGATGTTCATAGACGTAGACAGTTGCTGATTGGGCCCAGCCACAGTGAATCTGTGCCTATGAATGGGACCTTCTAACCAAATTTACCTCTGTTTAATCATATCTACATAAAGAGGTTTACAAGTCGCAATCGAATTTGGTATGTTCCTGATGACCCATATATTTTCCTGATTTAGTGGTCGTAACAGAGATGTTGCCTGCCTATCAGATTACTTTAAAGCTAGATACATCTGGACTTGTGGCAAAAGACATAGACATTTAAGGCGTTCCAGGAACCATCAATAAGTCTGTAAAGTCACCCATTTATCTCAAACACTTCACATTCGATGTATATATGTACTCTTTGGGCTGTAGTGGAAAGAAATTCGAACATATATTTATGTATCTTTTCGTGTATCTTTTCAAACATATGTCTTCAGATTGTGGCTTCCATGAAATCATTTATTTCCTGTAAAAATCCATCCTGGGGTCGAAGATCAGTTTTTTGCTGGGTAATCTGAGTAATAGAAGTAAAACTTGTACAAGAGACTTTACAAGTACGTTTTATGTCCAATTCATGGCAAGAATTGAAAGCTGCTACTTTACGATAGTCAAGATGCCCATTTTATTTCAAAGATATCAAAACTTGCAAAGCATTATTTTCGTATGCAACTGTTAGGAGATAAATTTGCATTTCATTCATTGCTTAACTGTTTTATTCACATTGAACGGAAATCTACTGCATGATGGGGCTAGGGTTCAGCCCTTAATGCATCCAGTCACATATCCGAGTCCTAATTGATCATCATGCCTCACCAATGAGGGTCTATGTATTGAATGGAATCTACATTTGTGTTCTGCCTCCCCCCCCCCCTCCCCCCCCCACGGACTGAGGAAAATGCATTTTCAGCAGATTTGGACTCAGTGTCAAAAGTTAGGAAAAAGTTGACCAGGACCCCCCCCCCCCCCCCACCGGACTGAGGAAAATGCATTTCTGGCCATTTCAGACAATTCTAGGAAAAAGTTTGGGGAGGCATGAGGGTCAGTGCCCCATATCAGGACACCTCGTTTGTACTGCCTCGGGGTCCTGTCGTGCCTTTTTGTACTCTACCTCTATCTCATCTATCTTCTTTGACTACTTCTAAGATTTCATATAATGGACCCGTCACTGTTCTGCCGAGGGGTTCGTCTTGTACTTTCACGTATTCAGCCGTCGGAGTTTGCTGCGTTACTTACAAAATAACCTGTTTCCCAAGCCATTGTTTTTTTCATGTACACATACATTTTAAATAAGTTATAAATATCTTTAGAATAAAAAAAACAACCCACTAAGCCGTTCTATTGATGCAAATTAGAGCACAGCGCAGAATGATATTTAATTGTGCCAAATTCACTACATTGTCTTTTACTGACATACATACAAATATACATGTACATAAACAATTTTGGTTACACACCATATAGAAACAACAAAGAGTTAAGCATGTCACCAATTAGTCTCATCCATAAATTAGACAATGAGGCGTATTAATTGCATTACTTATCCATATGCATGGATGCCTGGTATTTTATCATATAAAACCAGTTATTTTCGCTTCTCGTGACTTAATGGATTTGTATCCTGCTATATTTGAGATATTCTGACGATGCGACAGCCACAGTGGTGCGAGCTTCATCGAGATGCGAAGCATGAATAATTAAGTATGATGGTTTGTGTATAATGCAATTAAAACTAGATCTAAAATAATTGAATATAATAAACCATCACCCGTTATGGTTTATGAAACCTAAAATAAATAAGACCAACACAGTTTTCACTTTGTACAAATCCTTGTACATACAACATAATGAAACATTAATTAGATTTGATCAGCTTTTCTACAGGTATTTAAACAAAACACCTGCATTTCATACGTCTAATATTGTGTTTAATATATAGATCACCTTCATAAGCCGGATTTACAAAGAAAATGTTGTTTAGTCATGTGAGGTTAATACATGTACATAATTGAGTTTGTGATTTAAATTTTACCACAAACTACTTAAAATGCAATTCATTAACACAACAATAGTTTAAATAAAAATTCAACAACTAAGAATGTTTTCCCCACATTTGATGAAATAAGACCAGAAAATAAATGTCAAATTATTTTCATACAATGACTCGTAATGTTCTGGCGAGTAGGTTATTTTTGTTTAAAACTGTTCGGCAGTTTGCTCAAAAGAGTAGACAGCACGTCTCGCTTTAGGCTTTTTATTACACATGAACAAGTTGAATGGAGAATCAAACTAAAACAGGATTACAAGCCTTTTGGTAGTGAAGTGCAACCTATGAAACACATAATAGTTTTATTTATAGAATATTCGCATTCAATGACATGACAAAACAAAATTATTCTTAAGGACAAATTTAGAAACTTTGGGGTTTTGTTCAAAGTACGATTCAGTGTTTTTAATTAAAATTATAATGAAGCGGTTCCGCTGCACGTATTTCTGTAATGAGAATGTGAAAATTACCCCGTTATTCCAGAAAACTGGGAGTTGTACTTAATGCAAGATTCAGACCTTTTTTTGAAATATTACATGTAAACTAATTTGGATTTCTTATGCGACCTATTGTTGCTTTAGTCTTTTTGTTAAATCTACAAATACATTAATATTTAAAATTTAAAAGGGAAATTTTTAATTAGGCACCGTAGTACAAATTCTCAACAGATACAGACCTATGTTCAGATAAATTTCTCTGTGCACTCAAACATCAACCAGTAACGTTTTATATTTCAAAGATCTACAAATCGTTGTAGTTGGTAATGAAAGACTCCAATAAAGTAAATATCTTCATCGAGTAGTCATATGAAGACGCATGTGTGTCCATGCATTTGCCCCTATATTACACAGTATTAGATTCTCAGCCAATTAAGGCCGTAAAGTATGGGTCTTATTTGTTTAGGTATCATAACAGTATGTATTACAAGTTGCAAACAGCGGTAAAGTTCGCTTTTCACAATACGCCATCAGAGTAAAGTCACAATACGGACTGCAGATCGGAAATAAGTCATGGATTGGATTACAATCAAGTATCATTGTGTGTGCCGGCCGTCTGTTGCCTACATAGTGACTGAGTTTACATTTTCTATTATTGCAGGGCTGGATAATGGCTGCTTCAAACACTGGGACTGCTCATTCATCAGACTGCGAAGCTAATAGTCTATTGTGATTATATTCTCGACCATTTACCTTTAATGGTAATGGAAACTAGGACAGTTGTCATGGCATAAATTGGATTTAGCACCGGAACAAATGCAATGCAGAATTTATGGATTAAAACCAACCACAAATGGTATAATATACCGAAGATAACATCCTCATATACATAATTGCGGACACATGCCACATTGTTACAGTGAGGTCATCAACATAACATTTAAAAAGCCATACATTGAAATTGTATCAAATACTCTGAGTAACGTACTTAATACTGCTTACGTTATCAATTTAAGTCAGAGATGCATGTAACTTGGCAACGTAATTTACGACTATAGATAATGGATATTAGTGTGCCAAAAAAGAGCAATTGAATTCAGTCATTTACCTGTTACAACATGTGTTTAAAACGAAAGCTTTGCATAATCTAGCGCATTCAGATCAAACTGCAATGAAAACTGAAAGAGCAATACTGCCGTGATAAATTCATAAATGTTGAATACGCAACAACGAAATATCATTAGTTAAACAATCAATTGTACCGAAAGGACCTTATGGGAATTTAAATAAGTCGTCAGGATTTTTGCTCAACTGTTACGTGTTGCCTGTGGATCATAACCGCTTAAGTTAAGTAGAGTCTGCTTTGGAATTGTGTGAAATAATTCAACTTAAAAACAGTTTTTCATATTCGATGGATTTATTTCTGTAGATTTCTGTGAAAAAAGGCAAGAAATTTACTCAGCTGCAAAACATTTGTATGTAGCTAACCTGCATTCCAAACTGAACTGTTTAAAGTTACTGATTGGACATTGGGTTATAATTGAAGGTTCAAAGTATACAACATGAATATGAAAACAAGGGACAACATTATGATAGCACTGGCTTCAGGCGACCATAAATCTAAAGCAATGGCTGCAACGGCCCTGACCCTGGGCATAGGGAATAAACCGAATCCACCCCCGGAGAATACATTTAAGACCAGGGCTAGTAACTGTATTCTGGTGACTATTGTCATCATTTGTGTGTGCGTTCTGGTGGCCTGTGGAGTCATGATAGTGAGAGAGTATGCTCTGGCGAAAGGATATCATATAACCAGGTGCAGGGTAAGTGATAAGACTTTTCTTCAGCTTTTTGCTATTCTTGTGTTAATAGAAAGGAAATTAAAAAGATTTCGACTCAATATGAACTAAAGCCCAAACACAAAAAGGACATCTAACCGAGACGCACTGAGGCAAATGAAAGCTGATCTATATATATCTTATATTTCATAATGTCTAAATCGTGCAGATTTTGCCAACATTTTGAGAGCGCAGGTGTTATTTAGACGACATATACATTATGAAGATAATGCTTAAAGCTCTTCAGAACGACTGTATTTCCAGTAGTCAACAACGTACATTTATGGTTAATACATCTGCGTATTGGATTAGCACGTTCAGCTGGTCCATGTCGTGTATTGCCATTGGTTTATGTTGATTTCTGATGCATTCCAATCAACTACGTCCTGCCCCTACTCCCTTTTTCCCAGTAACCCTTATCAATTACAAATAGATGTTTATTAAATGGGAAGACAATAAAGGAACATTCTATCACAAACGGAAAAATTGTTTCTGTAATAATCTAAATACTCAGCCTTACAATGCTGGCGATATACATAAGATGCTGGACGACGGTAACTGACAACTGTCAATTTTTAGAGTAGAGAAACTGAAAGGCTTATCTTTATTAATTATCTAGCCTACCTTCTGAATTACTAAGCACTCCAAGAGTTGTCCCACTAAGGATCTGGAAACTTTATTTAAATTTTCTTTCGTTATGTTGTAAGTGGTTGATGAGCTAGGTATAAATTGCAATAAAGAAAATAAACTTGTAGAGCGAGTTGAACATTATTCTGGTAATGCAGGTCTAACGAAGAATTTTAACGTGAACCAACTTAATGGGACAAGTCTACTGTGATAAACAAAACTTAACAGAATTGTAGCTTAAATTATATTGTTCACGTGAGAAAATAAAATACGTTTATAACCGTTTACAGGTTACGTCCTTAAAGCGAGGCAACGATCAACCATGTATGTTTTGTGGAAACGGCGCCAAGGATAAGAAATCTGAAAAGAAACCAGGGGCATGTACGCCGTCCGT
Organism: Haplosyllis anthogorgicola; assembly: GCA_038406195.1. Classification (NCBI taxonomy): domain Eukaryota; kingdom Metazoa; phylum Annelida; class Polychaeta; order Phyllodocida; family Syllidae; genus Haplosyllis; species Haplosyllis anthogorgicola. Next base: position 3,704 of record JBCAUI010515646.1, on the reverse strand, counting down.
ATTTCCATGTCTACAAGTTCATGTTGAATTTCTTAATAAAGGAGAGACTGACACAGCCTTAATACATCCAGACAGCTTGCAGGCTGACGGGAAATATGGTCGAACTGTAAGTATAACATTATAGAATTGTCAAAGATATTGACATATGTAAAAGACATTTTTTTATATCTATATTTAGCACCGATGGCAATTCAAGCCACATATGTAAATACGAAAGTAAAACACAGCTAATTATTATGGCATAAATCATAAAATGAATTATTCGTTCATGGCTCTCCAACTTGAGAACAGTAAAAATCCATCTTTTACAGAACTGTGTAATATAATTCCACTTCACTCTGCTTTGTAGCATCTCAATTTGGCACTCAATCTCTTGCACACTGAGAAGTTCATGCAAATGCGTTGACATGATTTTCCATGAAACATTCAAATAAACGTGGAGACTATTAGAAGGTGCAGCCACTTTGATGCACATGTTACTTTTTATCTAGGCTCATTTATCTCTGGCCTGAAGATGTATACACGACAATTTACCTAACCAATACCAACAAAAAATGATAGCCACACACATGTGAATGCTAGTCAAATTTACCTGTGTGTGAACAATACACCTGCTCTTCTATTCAATAAACAAATTGACCAAGCAAGTAGACTTTAAAGCTTTAAAGCCTAAGAAGGACCATCCATTGTTATGTATAATCATAAACAGTACAATTGTTGATCGTCCCACTGAATTACACATTTGCATTTATGGTTCGAAAATGACTGTTTTGACTTTTCTGAGTATCATAAAATTAGTTCTAGTAAGATTAAATATTTTTATCAAACCTAGGAGTAAATGAAACATAAGTAAAATTCCTTCGTCTAACTACAAAAGTAAGGTAATAAACTTTTACTACAGTACTGAATCAGGATGTACCAAGTTCATCCCTTGCAAATTGAAACAAAACAGAATTTTGCCCAACGTTTTGACAGTTTTCCATATACTTCAGACCAGGAATTTTCTATTACCTTGCTACGTCCTCGTTTCATTGATTTATGTAAATATTTAAAGGTAGATATTACTATTTGCCCAAGGTTATCCTCCAATAATGAGTGTTGTGCGTGTCAATATCTTCTTTTTCTACATGAACCTTCCCCGGGAGGAATTTGAAATGGAATACAAATTGCTTTTTATAGTCTATTCTAAACATATCCATCTACATATTTGCCCTATTATATTTCGAATGGAAGATGATCTGCAAAGACAGTTACCTTTCGATCTATGGGTATGGTCATAGACCTACAAGTTGAATAACTTACTTTTGCTGATATCGTGTTCTGCAGATGCCCAATGTTCTTATCTTTAAGTTGTTTTTCTGTCTATTACGGAAAATGGTACCGTTTTGACATTTTGTGTTCTGCAGCTCAATTTCAGAATTTCCAAAAATCATCAGATGTTTATTTTTGCTCGTTTTTCAGTGCTCCTACACAGTGTGTTTGAAAACCAGATATGAAAACGAGAGAGCAGTAAAAGAGTATGAAGATCAATGGAAGTCTCGCAAGAAGGATCAATTCGATTGTTTTTACAGTACGTCTAACATGAACCATGCTATACTGGAGAAAATGCATACAAAAGAAGACGTACTTCACAGTATGTTGTGGCCATCACTTATAATAGTTATATGCGGAGTTATTTTCCTTCGGCTTGAAATGAAAAGAAGGAACATAGCTTGTTGTGGGTCAAAACCGAACAACGAGACAACCACGGACAAGGGTAACAGATCAAGGGCAGGGTCCTGCGACCCAAGTGCTGAACATTTGTTGGACACGAGGAATGGAGGCGTGCCTAGTAGCAGTGAAAAGAACACGTTATTGAGGTATACACCAGAAATAAAAGGTCCAAGTGTTGAGTGTTCACTAACACCATACAGCTACACGGACAAAAACTCCCAATTCATTTCCAGTTCTTTGTCCTCGCTAGACCGCTTAGCAAAAACAGTGGACAAATCCAAACTCGGTGCCAGTAATGGACGTGTTATGAGTTGTATCAGTGCCGACGGGATAAGACCTGGAGTGAGGGAGCCACCAGATGGCAGACCAAGCAGTGCTTCGTGTTCGCCCTCACACAGACCTAAAAGCTCACTAGCTGGCGCCACATTCTCACCTTATTCTGGGTCACATCACGGAAGTAAGATAAAGGGTTTAGAGACTCCAGTATGACAATAAAAGTTACAGTCACACATCTGCCTACAGGTTTATTATTTATCCATAATAATTGAATAAATTGATTTGAAAAAAAGCGGTCTGTTCTGCTCACCATAGTAATTTTAAAACTTTTTACTGGATTTAATATTAATACATTTCATATCCGTCTTTAATACAGCTTCAAGGATATATCCGCAGCTCAAACAAATGCAAATATACTCACAGTCATTGATTGTTAAAAAGGTTATAAAATTAAATCCTTTTGTGAATGCGTGACCAAGGAACTGTGGTACCACTATTACTTTAAAAATATGTGAGTTATTATGTGGCAACGTTACATTGATAAATAAGCGGATTAGTGCTACTAAAGGCTTAGACGATCTGCTAAAACATGTTTACAAATTGAAAAAAAAAATACGCATGTAACGAGAATATCTGTTGTGCTAAAATAAACTGTGTAGTCTAGAGCGTTTATACTAAACGGAAATACACATAAAATGAAAAATTGAAACGCCCATCATAAAATAAAATTAAGGCTCACATGATAACAATGATCAGGGTGATTCAACGTTGAGCATAAGCTGTGCTGTTCTCGCATTAAGTGAAGGAACAATAATTACTTACTGATGTAAATACATCAGCAATGATCAACAGATTATTTGAATAAAAAATTACATGTTTTCTGAAAGCACTGCTGCTGTTGCATATGCTTCGATCTGCGAATGCAAGAGTACTACATGTATTAAATATAATATGAAACTAAGTATGCACTAATGCAGATTTTATAAAACTAAAATGTAAGATTAACGGGTTGATCCAGATTTCTTATTGGTACACGTACTCAGTCTCTTTGGTTTCACCAAGTGCTACCTACGATCATACCATCTGTTTACAATAAAGGAAGGTGTAAAAAATATTATTGTTACGTTGTTAAGTATGACAATATTGATGTTTTGTTTTGTTGTGATAAGAAATTACTGTTATGAAAATATAGACTACCATGTTATTTTGTAAATATTATGAAAAAGGTGCTGTTTTACAATAAACCTTAATCTACCATTCCAGATCAATTGTAACCAGTTTAATTACAGTATTATGTATGTTCTAATAATATCGGCTTCAGTTGCCACATTATTAAACTAAATAATATAATTAATAAATCAATTATACATAACTTTCCCATCTCAAATGAAAAGTAACACAATTCATCTAAAACTACAATTTTTTAACATGTCCTAGTCGATTCATGAGAGCGAAGAATAAGAAGTTGAGGCAAACTCCTGTGTACATTCCTAGTCCCTTTTCTTGACGCTCATTTGATGGATCCTGTCTGGTAATTGTTTTTCTGAGGGATCAGCTGGCTAAATTATGATCATTTTATGGTTACGCGAAAAGCACAGTGTGCTCTTTAAGGGTCTCCATCAGTACACGGAATTTGTATCAGTTTGGGAACAATGGTGCATCAAAAGCACAGCGTGAAATTCTTAAGTCCTCTCTTTTGTTCTAGACGTTTCGAA
>JBCAUI010515635.1:0-12229 GCA_038406195.1 Haplosyllis anthogorgicola | reverse complement strand
GTTATAGAATGAATATAAAGCTTTCGCTTACTCTGTGCATTCACTCCGCCTCACATACCGATTGATGCTAGTCGACAGAATGTTCAGTCAAGTTCCGGATTTTTTTGCAAACGAAATGAAGCATATTTTCTTAATAGTTACATGAAATCTATTTCACCATTTCAGATGAGTTGGCCTTATGGACCTGTCTGCTGATGAAAGCCATCATTGATAATGATGTAAGTAATTTTCAGTCACTCTCCAATAAAATACATTATCATAGATCGGGTAACGTTCTAAAACTCTAACCGGCCTACACGGATGTGACAATATGACACACATGTAAATACACGTATGATATGCCCGTCCAGTTCGTGATAAAACTTGACTACATAAGTAGTCACTACTTACATTTCCAAGGTTGTTTAATTATAATTAAGTGTGTACTATGATGAATACATCCTGCAGCAATAGTACACTTTTTCAAAGAGAAAGAAGTGCAATTTAAATTTTTATCCAAAGAAATGAAAATGACTGACAAAATAAAGAAGCCTTCTTGGCCCCATTTGTGTAAAATTATTATTTTCATCACTTACCTTACAGCACGGGTGCTTGAGTATCCAATACATTATTAAACGAAGCAACTCTGTCGGATCGTTAACCAAAATGATATGCAACTTAAAGCTTAGATCAATTATATAGGTCACTTTCCTTAAATAAAAAATTGTTGCCAAATCACTGAGATAAGCAGATCAAATGTTGACTTGTGCAATAGACTTAAACAGTGTCGGTGCAAACATGTAAATATTAGCCTTAAGCAATAACATGCAAAAGTACATGCTGTCAGTATCTGTGTATGTGGGACGAATTATGTGTAATAATGTAAACACTTGGATGAAGGAAACAAACTAGGAAGTGTATTGCAAAGCATATAATGTATTTATGGATACTTGTTGATCTTAGAATAAAATGATCATGCAGGTAATTTTAACAGTACCTTAAGTATGTAGGACGCTTTCAATATGTAATGGTAAGTTCGAAGAGAAATAAACACAAAGATGTATGTTGCTAAATGTAGAGCACAGCTCTTCAGAATAAGGAAGTCAATTTCGTTCATTATGACGTGTGATGAAGTAATCCAATGGACTGTGCAAAGTTACTTTACGCAGCTCATGGTAAATATCACAAGTGTTTGTTATAATGGCAATTGTGACGTATTAAGCATGTAAAACATTGTTTAAATTTTTTGGCTTTTTCCGCTTTCAGGATAAGTTTATTGAAGGAGGTGAAATGTCGGATCCTGATCTCGAAGGTTTCGTCAGAATGGAAGGTGTCAAGGGTAAACGATATCTGGCAATTAAAGGAGAGTTACTGGCTTACTACAACACCTATAATGTAAGTTCCAGATAATAAGATATTGACAGAAAAGATTCATGCATCATCCCTTAATTGTTGACCACAATATCACACGTATTTTTATGAAATTCCTAAAATGTAAATGTGTAATGAGTAATTTTCCTTTTAATTATAGGACTTTAAAGCAGGTTGCCCTATTCACATTATACAAATGAAATTAGCGTCAGTAAGGAATGCAGGCAAAAACAAACTTGAACTCATTACACCTTATGCAACATACGGGTAAGTTAAGTGCAGTGGAAGTTTTCTAGAAAGGCGGGTAAACGATATTACAAGCCTTTGCAATACATTTTCTTAACTTACAAATACATGTAGCAACAAATGCTACAGCAACAAATGGCATAGAGACTAAACAACATGTAATTGTGCACTTTATCACTGTGTATTATCCTGCCAAAGTGCCAAATTAAATTAATAGCATCAGGTTATCTATTGGTAACACTAAGTTTGTACTTTGCCAGGTTACATTACGATAGCAATGAAGAACTAGTGAACTGGAAGAATGCGCTGGAAGAGTCGATAACCGAGGGATTGGCAGAGGACTCGGTACTCCACGAAGTTTACGAAAACCATAGTAACAGATATTGTGCTGATTGTGGTTCTCCAGGTAACCAGAGTACACTAACAAATTGCAAGAGAAATGAACTGGAATAACGGTTGTTGTTATGTCATCCTGGAATGGATTCCAATACATGTATGTTCGTTGTATTTTGCCAATTCAAAACGAGGTGTCAGCTGTAATGCCAGTAGGTAAAATTTATTTTTGTAATTCGTGAACTATTTCTGTTTCTCTTAATTCTAGATCCTCACTGGGCTTCCATTAATTTAGGAATAACCATATGCAAGCATTGTGCAGGTTTGTAAACTTTTAAATGAATAATAAAACGGAAATGTATGAAAAGATTTATAATTTAACCTTATTTAGTTTTCTTTCTTGCTTGTAATGATAATCTTACATAGACTGCGAACATATAAAATACAATGTATAAATTCTTCTGTAGGTGTTCATAGAATGCTAACTATGCCCTTCTCCAAGGTGCGGTCATTACGAATGGATACAAAAGTGTGGACGCCAACTCTTATTCAGGTAATGTGCAGAGATAGTGCTGATGAACAGAAGGACAGTGCTGGTCCATAAACGCAAGTTTTGTGCGTTTACATAAATGGCATCAAAACACATGCAAATGCATTTTAGCTTATAATCCCTTGATAATTTGTACTGCTATTGTGTGGGCTGCTATTAACGAATGCTTTCTTAGTGTTCTTTATTGGAAATATCATTTTGTATTTTAGTACAAAATGTGTTGATTAATTTCAGATGATAAAGCAACTTGGAAATGATAACGCGAACAATTTTTGGGAATGGAATTCGAGCGAAGATGATCGAATAGATTCAGATACTGACATGTAAGTGTTTCATTAAGTTATGTATTGCCAAAACTATTCCAAGTTAAACGTGCACTTCTCTGGAATAAATCGCCCTTACACTCTGACAACAAAAATGCCATAAAACTATTAAAGTGCGACTTGATTGAACTTAAAAGTTACCATTCGCTATGAGTCACCATTCAATGTAAAGCATGCAATGCGATGCAATTGGTTATCTTTCAGTAATGAGAGAAGAGATTATATTCTAAGTAAATACGAAGAAAAGAAATTCTGCCGATTACATCCCTTACATACTGACGAGAGTGCACTGAATGACGTAAGTATGAATGTCGAACATTTAAACGTTAAGATACCCGATCGTAACAAAAATAAATTTTGTTTGAAATGTGAAATGATTCATTAACCTTATTTTCAGGCATTGTGTAAATCTGTGCAGTATGATGACGTATTTGAAACAATGCAGCTTATTTTCTCTGGTGCCGATGTGAGTATCTGCTCTTTCTATTGACATCTCAATACTGGAAAACAAAACGTAGCCTTGCAATATTTGTAGAAATGGCTATGATTGAAAATTAGCCGTAAAATCATTCGGTATATATTTCCCTTATATTTGCAGATCCAGTGTACAACAAGCGACTATGGTGGAGAAAATGATACACGTAAGTTTAATTTATTTAATTACATATTTAAAGCACCGATACATTGCATGATTGGTGACTGAAAATAAATAGGTTAACGGTAGCAGTTGTGCAGTATGTCCAGTGAAGATTAGATAGTATTTGTATCACTACTCAGATGATGGTTGGCACTGGCGCACCAGGCTATGTGCCCCACCTCTGTTGTAAAACCGTAGAATTGGAGAAAGCTTATGGGATGTATGAAAATAATGTATGTTAACTATTTCTTAAAGTAGGAAAAAGTAAAAGGAGTAGGCAGAATTTTAGGCATCAATTAGTCGTACGAGGGGTAAAAGGTAACTACCGACAAAACGTTACATTCACCCACCTGTCATGTAATTTCTTACTGCCGGAAAATGATCGCATTTTTCAACATATATATCAATGAAATCCTCTGGCTTTAGATATCATTGAGGCACATTTTTGTGCTGTACTTACCGATATATATCTCACTCGAAAGACGTCACTTAGTATAAAAATCCAAATTGATGCCATTTCATTGTTCCGAAATCATAGCCATCATGTAGATCACATTAATTGTGAGACAAAAGATACCAAAGCTGACGAGTATACTACAAGTGAAACTCTTTGAAATGTTATTTGGAGAGACAGCTAGCTATTGAAATGTTTGGTTAGATCATAGGACAGTTTATCTATGATATATTTACTTATTGCTGAGGTTACACACATCAATATTAGGAGAGTGAAGGGACAGTGTGTCGGTTATTTGATAACGTTATGTAAAGTACAGGTTTTTGGTTCGTCAATGTGTTTTGTAAACATTGTGTAGTCTTATCAGTGATGATCACAGGAATAAATAGTAAAGTTGTGTACATTCACTGAAACCTGCCATTTACGACCACATACTAGTTACTGTGATGATTTTATAGTAGAGGGTCAAGGAAATTTAATTCTTACCATGAAGTGGTTGAATGCAACTAGGATTATGAAACCGTAGATCAACAGTCTCAAAAGTGCATCCATGTGGCTCAGAGTACTCAAGTACAGTACATGGCAGGTGAGTTAGGACTTGACAATCTACAGAAATGGTCTCTGGCTACATGCGGTGGGGTTGTGTCAATTGAAAGACTTTATGTTACATACACGTTCAACAAACGTAATGTTCAAACCAAATTTATTGCAAAGCTGTTCACCAGTTACCGGTTACAATTAAGACAATATGAAATTACGTTTAGAACTTGTCAGCAGTAAAGAGGTATCGCTACCCCTTGATCAGGAAAATAATAGGAGAGTACAAAGTACACAACAAATGTAAATTGTAGTACATGTAGCAGGTAATCGTTTTTCAACAGTTAAAACTTCTTGACAAATCATATTTCTGAACAGTCTGCAATTTGCTATTTTCGAAAGAAAAAAGTTAAGTGAAAAAATGGAGTAAGTGATCCAAAAAAAAAAAAAGATCAATGATCAAGGAAATATTAATAGAAGTTGAAGTGGACCTTGACTAGGACTTCCAGTTTCTACGAGTAATAATTTGCTACCTCGAGTGCTCACTCGCAAGATTATGAGTACTGAAGACAACAGAACAAAGTGCCTGCAGTTTTATTGTACATTCATCGCACAAACATTATTACTTAGTTTTATAAATAATACCCAAAATGAAAATGTTTCGATAGTAGTCATGTGATAAAAATGTTCAATGACTGGGATTGATAAATGTTTGGTACTCATGTCATACTTTATTAGATCGAGTAATAGCATTTTTTATTCGGCAACCCGAGTGCGCGGTACTCGGCACTCGTTGGTATCCTTGCCGTTGACCAAGGAGTTGGAAGGTTTTGTTCCTAGATAAGCGATGAGGAACTTTATTACCTTTTGGTGAACATTATCTAAAACAACAACGTGACTGCTATCGCAAAAGTTTTCTTTGTGAACTTTTATGTTTTGCTGTTTATATTTGGTAAAATATTCATTTTATTTGGTACCTTGGGCATGAGCGAAGTTTGTAAACGTGATTTCGTGTTCTTCGCATGGCAATGTGCATAACAACACGCAAAGTTTGCCTACGCGTGATATTTCTGTTTTACAAGGAAGAGTTCTTATCGGTGTTGAATCATAAACACACTTTCCTAAGGAAGTTTAGATTAAGATTATAAACGGCTGTCAGTTGATCAGTTAACAACATCATTTATTGTATATGGACCTACATGGCTCAAATTCGTCTGGAAGTAAATAACTGGTAAGCAAATTTATCTTAAAACATCGTGTCCAAGTGTGTATGAGACAATCAGAGTAGTAGATTTTTTTATTTCTTGGATAATTTAAAAGGAAAAAGCATACTAGGCAGGTCAACTGACCATGATATGTTGAAGCAATTATTATCTGAAAACAAAAGGTAAATTTTATGCATGTCGTGTGAGTGAAGCTAATTATTTTGGGAGATATCACGATACCCAAAGCATTAACTACATGTTTAATTTTTTGAACGAACAAGGAGAAAGCGTCACCAGCTGCCTCGTTAGCGCACGAAATTTGAAGTGATCTGCGGACAGGTTCAGAACCTTGTGGGTGTATACTATTCCAACATTTCAAATGTTGGAATAGTAAAATAAACTGCACTTTATGTTCAATATATTGTGGCTTCACAGTTAGTTTCATGTTATTACATGCTCCTGGCAACAAGGAAATCAGCGGTCAGGTACAAAATATCCTGCAGGATAAAGGGGAGGGGTGTGTGTCATAATTATGGGGATGCCATAATTAGGAGAAATACGGCAATTAATGTAATCTTTTTTTTCTCTATGTATTGCAGCGAGTCAGTTGGCGCGCAGAGCTAAACAGACGACCCAGATGGAGTTTTTGTACCAGAATGGTGCAGAAGGTTCCGGACAGTTCCCCACCACAACCAGTATTAGATTAGTAAGTTCGCAAGTAAGAGTGATGCCTGTGTATGTTATATGCATGAAAAGTGAAATGGAATAAATAATGCAACAAAAGTAACATAAAACTAATAATGATAGAATAATGAATAATGGAGAGGAAATAATAAGAATTCAAATAGAAGGAGAACAAATTTGGTCCAGAAGTTAAAAATCCAAGAAGTAATAAATGGTTGGCCGAATAATAGAAGGGAAAAAAACAATAGCAGTAGAAATAAAAGGAGTACTTTAGAACATAGAAATGTTTGAATTGAAAGTATTTTGACATTTTTACTTACTTGCACAAACAAAAGTGTACATACGGTATATTTAAATTCAAGTGATTGTAGAATCAGTCCTGTAATTATTTATTTAAGTCTTTTATGAACGACGTTCAATCACATATTTTCAGGGTTCCGATTCAAGTAGTAGAAGTCCACAACTAGTCAAAATGAAAGGATATCTACTCAAAACTGGACCGAATCAGAAAGGTGAGATTGATCAACAAGACAAAACATACTGTAATTTCGAATGCATGAATTAACATTGTCATTTGTTCATCGGTCATTTTTATATCAGGTATTATAAGTGCAAGTTTTCCGTATTGAAGTAATGATAGACTTCATTCTAAGTTTATTCATATCTGTTTTGATTTTAGATTTTCATAAAAGATGGTGTATTTTGGAGCATGGTATTGTTACCTACTTTGAGAATGAAAAAGTAAGAATTATTCCGCAGAAATTGAACGGAACATTTTGTTTTAAAATAAATTGTCCGTCTGTTTTGTAAGTTGCTCGATTTAATTCTCAAATTTTACAGCCTTTTTTAATCGACCATAAAAGAATAGAAATATAATTTTAATACCCACAGAAAAAGATAAAAAATACATGTACAGTAGAACCTGAAGTAGTTGCATAAACTAATGCAAAGAAAAGTATTCCAACACCGATTAAAGAAATTCAAAAACTTGGTAAAAGATCTTGTAACGATAAAAGTAGTAAATAAAGTTGAAAATGTACATACAACTGAACATTTAAGTAAAAGAATTGATTCTAACTCGGAAGCAAATAGGAATGGAGTTGAAATTTGGGATGCGAACACTTCCAATGCAAAGTCAATAGAATTTGTGAACACAGGGGAGAGTACACAATATTCCCTGATTGCCCAGAGAGTAGCATGCAGCAGCTAATGTAAACTGGATGAGGCCCTGCCTACTTGACACCGATTACAGGAGCACCAGTTAACTGACCAATGGTGACCGCCTGGATACAACCTAGTTCCAAAAAAAGAGCTAACTGAGCATGACATGACCCAAATATCCATCTATAAAAAGCTGATAGCTGTCATTTACTTCAGACCTGATATTGCTCTCAAAGAGGACACATCTTACTGTAAAACTTAATCAAAATGGCAAGAACCAAGAAAACTCAGACCAGAATATCGACAGTATTATGAAAAGAATGGGATGGATATTTGGTTAAGAGGCAAGTTAATGTTGTGCAGCCCTCCATGGACCAATAAAGCCATGAATGAATATGAAGAACAAAATGAAAGAAGAATTTTATGGGGAGAATGGTAGACCAGATTTCATGAAAAGGACTTTCATTTGAAACTAATTGAATATGTCAAGAACAGGAAAGAATTCCCATGGACGGAGAAAGATATACAAAACTAAAAGTTGGCAAACCAAAAAACAACTGGAGGAAAGGCCCCTAGAAAGCAGTTAGTGACCAAAGCTGCATGAAAGAGCAGCAGTGGCAACACAGATGGAGTAAAGAAGCCTCACAGATACCAACCCGGAACAGTGGCCTTACGTGAGATTAGAAGGTATCAGAAAAGCACAGAGTTGCTGATCAGAAAGATGCCATTCCAAAGACTGGTGGGAGAAATTGCACAAGACTTTCAGACAGATCTACGTTTCCAGAGCTCTGCAATAAATGCCCTTTAGGAGGCATCTGAGGCTTACCTTTTAGGTCTCTTTGAGGACACCAACCTGTGTGCCATCCATGCCAAAAGGGTCACTTTTATGCCAAAAGACCTCCAGCTTGCATGCCATATCTGTGGAGAGAGAGCCTGAACCAACTGTCCAACACAAACCGTGGTCCTTTTCAGGACCACCCAAACCCTCCCAGAGGAAATATGCAAGGAAAGCTTAAGGGTAAAATGTAAAAAGCCACAAAAGAATAGGCTGACAAGTATAAAGTAGTTGTGAAACAATTTAGGCTCATTGGTGAAAGAAAATTCTCATTGAAAGTGTTTATAATACATAAAGTAGTAAGTTGCCATAGCAACCAGCACAGTGAAACAGAGAAAACAGCTCTGTTGTGCTGTAACATAAATACCAAGTGAGATATAAATAACCCTCACATATAGATCTGCCAGTAAAGCTCTGAGCAGAGAAAAGCTGCTATAAATGCCAAAGGTTGCAAGAGAAGGGATGAGAACACTTTCAATGCAAAGTCTATGGAAAATGAGAATACTCTCATAAATGATATAAAGATCGATCAAAATTACAGAAAATTGATAGATAACAATAGTACAGGGTAAGAAACTCTAATAGATACAAAAATTAGGCAGAATTTCAGTGATAAAATCATTAAAATTGGTTGTAACAAAACTTTAGGATGTTAGTAGTAAAATCTCCCATTGAAATGCATAGCGAACATATTCAATGCAAAGTCTATGGGAAATGCAGACACTTTTTTTTCTTAGCTAAAGATCAATATAAATGATTTAAAACAAGGAAAATAATCATAAACAAAGACAGAAATAATGGCAGCAATTATCAAGTAAAATTAGTACAGAAATGACATAATTTAGTTATTAAAATCAAGATTATTGATTTTCTCATGGTGACACCTGTGTAGCCAGCAATAAGGACTTTCTGGAAGCAAGGACCACACACAGTTGCCGCCTTTCAGGAAGAGGTGTACAGAATAGGGCAATTAGGGCATGTGGAGGAGCACCATTGTTGCTGGCTGGAAGGCTATAAAAGCCACTGTAGCAGCCAGCCCTAGCTCATACTACACCTGATGTTCACACCAGCTGTAGGTGATTTATTAAAGGATTACTTCGACTTCTTCATTCAACATTACTTTCGTTTCATTTCACTGTATCATAACTTCATAAAACTTCAACATGGCGTTTCAACATCCCATTGAGATTAAAGAAGAAGAGGAAGATCTACCCTTATCACAGATGCCTCAGAGAGAGAAAGATTGGCAGCTTCAACCAGTCAACAACTTCCCGGCGAGGAAGATTGGGAGAGAATCCCAACAGATAGTGAAGCTGAGGAGGTGGATGATTTTACAGAAGATCTAGAGAAATATCCTGAGTTGGGATACACTGATGAAGAAATAGCTACAGAAGTATCCAAATTGTCTCCGGAGGAGCAACAAGATTATAAACAAAGAATCCAGCATATAAAGACTATGTATCGACAGTGGAGTGAGATTTTGACATTGGAAGAACAAGTAAAAGAGCCAATAGGGGCCAGGCATCCAGGAATACCTCACACAACTACTGAACAAAACATGGCATCAGTTAGAGAACAGATTTATAAGGAAGTCAAGGAGGCTGAAAAGAAAAAACAAGTGGCAGTGGCCAGTGCTGAAACTGAAACTGAAGAAAGTAAAACAGACGTACCAAAAATAAAAATAGAACCAGGAACTTCCAACTGAGGACATCAAACCAAGACAGGTGAAAATGGAATTCTTGACCAGTACCATCATGATACCTCCCGAAGGTGAAGATCCTGATCAACCTCTTATCATCAAGGTTTTGCCAGGACATGATTTATACCAGGACATCACCGAAGAGGAAATAGAACAGTACCATGAAACTTTGGGTGAAAGTGACGCAGAATCTGCAGACGATCTGAGTGTGGTTTCATTGGATTCCACCAAAGAACTAGACTCCAAAGAAGTACAAGACATTTGGAGAGAGATGGCAGCTAATAAAAGAAAGGAAGCTGAGCTGTACGACCGACTGGCAGATCTTTCCACCACAATGACACTGGTGGATCTACAATACAGCGTAGACCATACCCCAAAGCCACCTGAGACCATGCCTGAAGCAGTTAATCGGTTAATGGATGGACAAAGAAAACCAGGAGATTTCCGCACTTCACTGGCTGTTAGAGAGTATGCAGTGGATCACTTTTACGCAGTGAGGGATGGTCACCCTCCCAAAACGCTCAGGAAAATTATAGAAGAAACTGGTGCCATACGAAAAGATTTTTACAAGTACACTAGAGGCCAGGACTACATCCGAGCAAAGCCCAAAAAGGAGGAACCAGTTGAAGAAGACGCTCCCCAAGTTAAGCGCCAGAAAACAGAGACCACCACACCCCCATCACCTGTAGAACAAGAGTGAGAAGACGCTGCCTGCCTACAAACACAAACCTCGGTTCTTTTCAGGACCACCAAACCCTCCCAAGGGAAATATAATAGAAAAGCCCGTTGTTAATAAACTAGAATGTTAAGTTAATGAAAAATGCGAACACTTTTCAGATTGACATAATTTCGGCTAATGCTTGTAAAATAATAAAGAAACACATTGAATAGGATATTTATAGGCATCATTTATCATATAAAAGTAAGAAAGTACAATTGTTTGATGTTTTTCCTTTAATGCAGATTATACTAATGATAGTTTAAAACATAAAAATTAACTACCTGCTCCCAACTGACATCAGGTAGACAAAAGTTAGTCGAGACACTTTGAATGAGCCTCCACCATGTGGCCCTTCACGGCAGCCTCAGTCAGGAAAATAAAATTACAACTTCCACAATGGTAGAGTTTAACGAAATTATGAACAGAACACATATGGATGTAGTAATCCCACACTCCTGTCATTTTTTGATAGCATTTTGGGCAATATGATATTCCATCCACAACAAAGTTATTAAGTAATCTACTGGTTTCTAAAGCAATGCTATGTCCAGGGTGAGAGATGTCATTCACTTTTTCCATAATGATTAAGCATCAATCACACAAATCAGGTGCTGTTATGTCTGAAGACTGTACTCCTACACTTTTTGAGTTGGCCCTGTTTAAAAAAAAAGAAAGATATATAAGATATCAAAACTAGAATAAAACTAGTAAATAATAATATATTACCAAAATAGCCAACAACAAATGCTAAATAAATAAAAACAATTTAAAAGAAATATCTGAAAATATAAGCTGTAAAATTAAAAGGATAAAACTTACCCAAGATTACTAGTACCTTCAGCCATGATATCAACCCTGGACTTCTTACAACAGTTGAAGCATGACATCTAAAGGGTTAAAACAAATTTAAAGAAGTATAAGACTATCTGGCACTAATTAAGAACTATTAAATGTTAAAATTTAATCAAAAATCACTTCCAAAAGGAGGTAATTTTAAGAATTTTAAATACATAAAGAACAAAACCACCCACCGGTTGCTGAAGCTAGGATGCTGAGAGCACATGTTCAGGGTTGACATCATTTTCCCGTTGCCCTCTAGTGAAAACAAGATTCTCTTTTAAAAAGAAAAATGGCAGTATACCCAGACCAATGAACTAAAATATTCCTTTTAAATTTTCACTAAAAAGGGGGAGGGGATATAAATAATTGGTTAATAAAAACAAAATTTATTCCAGAATATTTAAATTTGTGATATCTACATTGTCTTTTGCAGGGACAACTGAGGTACTTTAGGCCATTTATGGCAAATATTTGGCTGATAGTTCTAGTTTTAGTAAACTGCTATACCCAAATTAAAACCAAAAAGCCACAACCTGATGCAGGAAAGACCCCAAATCTTTATGAAATAGATAATTTGAATCCTTATGGAACCCACAAAGAACTTAAACCTGGACAGAAAACTGAGCCAGTTATCTTTGAACCATTAAGACATAT
>JBCAUI010515624.1:0-12229 GCA_038406195.1 Haplosyllis anthogorgicola | reverse complement strand
TTGTGGGTGGACTTCCTCTGACATCATTGACAGCACACTTCAAAGGAAACCACAAGGTGTCCTTTGTGTGATTGTCACACTTCACATACACTGATACACACAGTTAATATATAGGACATGCATCATACTAAATATAAAGCACATGATATGATATTATATACAAATAGTGCACCTTTATATGTAGCCATCCGTAACAAGGCTACACATAAGTTTCATGAATATTAATTCTTAACATATTTTGACAATTGACAATATGCCTTATTTGTTGCCACAATAACAAAACGTGAACAAAATATGTACAATATATACTTCTGTATTGTCAAACATTGCATGAAGACACACCTATTGTACTGTTGTAAATTGATTGCACGTTACAAGTAACCTGTTTGTTGTATTGTGATATTTAAACTATTTTGTTTGACTGACATAAAGAGAAGACATGACTGCATTTCGAAGACATGAACTTGTCCACATCGAGTAATGTTACGTGGATTGCTTATTGTTTACCTTTGTTTACACCTATTTTTCTGATGAAATTACTGTTCAAGACAATCAAAAATATGCGCATGTGTTCGGCCAAAGTACATTATGGGTCCAAAATTAGCCTATTCAGAGTTTGTGCTGCTTATGCTTCAATCTGCAGAATTATTGAAGAGTCGAAGTGAATGTAGGGTCAAACTGTAATAAAGAACATGGAGAACGAGAAAGGAGATTAACCAATCATGAAATCAAACTGATGCAAATGACCAATTGAACAGTTGTTTAAGCGGATGGAAGTTACCTCATTCACTTCCATTTCGCCAAGGTGCCAAAGTTTTACACAAAATTATCGGCTTTATTCTTAATATTGTTTACGGATTTTTACATATCTTACGATACTCTGTGAGGCTCTTATTGGTCAAGTTTTAGAAATTCAAGAATTAAAAATGTTGTGGCTGGAAGTTCTCTCATGTTTTTGGTTCACTTATTTTGCTATACAATGAAAATCATAGAGGTTTTTTCGTCATCATTACCTCTTTTATTGAATTCGTACGTCGCGAAGAAACCATCGTATCGGTTTAGGTCATCAGTGTGAAACTGGACAATCAATGTGTTATTTGATGACACAATTGGTTCTATTGGAAGGAACTTGTCGGGTAACCTGAAAAGACGATGTTGTTTTCCTCATACATTGGGATGTGACAAAAGGCAACACTGAGGGTTGTCATTGTACACAGGTTGTACACTGATTACGATAACTGACATTGGGCATTTTCTTCATTTGAAGGTACATATTCAGTAACAACCTTGTAATCATAACTTACTTATATTCTTCTTCCCGATTTTCCGCACCAATGAACATTAAGTAGTCAAATGGGAAGCCCTGCACGAGGTATTCCACGAATGTCACCTGAGGTTACAGAAAAATAACGTTTAACAAGGCTGGGCTGCTTTTTCTTTAAATAGCAAACAAACATAAGTTTACTACTATGCCATACCTTGATGACCATGCCCTCTGGTGCTGTAAATTCCCATCTGCAGAAAGCGTTATTTTCGTATCTCTCCGGCCATCCGGGAGAAGATATATTACCAGACATGTCTGTTATTTTGTGAAGGCATACTGGTTTCGCATCTGCAGTGCAAAACAAACACATTAAACGCATATAATTCCCATCAATACCTCGAAAATTGAACACGTGACTTCGGTGCTAAAACGGGTATATGCATAGAAAAAATTCTACTTGTGTTGCAAATGCTCAGTGTAATATCAATGAGTGTAATTAAACCTAAAGTTGACTGACATATGGGCTTATGTCACTGAATAGGTGATCAAAACGTACCTTTTTCGCCGATTTTAGATTTTTTTTATTTTCGTTTGTAATCAAACCAATTTTATTTCCTTGATCATTTTAAGTTACTAAATGCACTTTTAGTCCCAAAATTAAATAATTCTTCTATTTTTTCAGGTTTAATCGATCAAAAAAACCACAAGAGCATTACTGTCATTTAAAACATTTCAATGTAATTTATTCTAATGCTAATTAATTCACAACTAGGATGTACCTTATTCATATAAATTGTAAATGTTTGTAAAATTTGTAAAATGCTTATACATAACTGCCCAACATATTTTAACCTACTTTTTTCCTTATTCAACTGTACTTTTATTTCATAAAAAGCCTGTAATCTCTATTGCAAGTCTATGTTGTATTGTAACTTTTTAAATAATTATTTCAATAAAATATACTATGTTATCCAAACTCATTTCTTAGTATTTATAGTTTACACATAGTTTACTAGCATAATTAATAGTTTAAAGCACTTTTACTTTTATTTTCAACTGGTAATCATCTTACTCTAGTAACTTGTAAATCGATAGTGACACCAATAGTGATGTACAAGTGACTGTGGCAATTTAAATGAAGTTCAACCTTCTAAACCCTTTCCATTTCATCAAAGAACATACAATAACATCAACAAAAAAAGATATCAATAAACATACATAAATGTACAAAAAAAATTATGTCAACCACCACACCACCATACCTTGGCTTTCATTATCACTGTATCCATATCCTTATCACAAACATGTACAAACTTATCACAATAATAATCCAAAATTACAACAGTCTATTATTTATAATAAAACAGTCCATTAATACTAGAGCAGTCTATTATCACTCTATTAAATTAATCCTCACAACATCAGTACTAAATCCACAGTTAAACATTAAACCACACCATGACTCCACTGCACAAAAAGAGTCCATAGCAATATCCATACTATATCCACAGTTAAACGTTAAACAACACCATGACTACACTGCACAAAATGAATCCATTCCAATGTCCACCCATAAAACACACTGTTTCCATTCAGAAATTAAACTGATACCAACAATGCTTCTTTGTAATGTTAGAGCACTGTGGCCTCTCCACCGTTTTGTGCACATCTTCAACACCAATGATATGGGTAATTGCATGCAACTCCCAACTGTCACTATTGTTATTCCTCATCAGTTTGTAGAAATGAACCTCCAGCATTCCATCTGGGCACTTCTTTTCAATCTGAAAATAGACAATTAAAAATGTAAAAGCCACTGTCACTATTAGCGTCACTATTGCTTTCATTGTATCCTGCATTGGAAACTGAAACAGACCATGCACACTAAAAAAAATAAGACCGTCACTGTTGGCATTTGAAAACAAAAACACAAATGAACCATTTGAAACACTAGTCAACATTAAAACATTCAGAAACACTTACTACAGCAGGAACCACTGTATCTTCTCCTTTTTTGACTTTTATTCTGACTATTATGTGGTTTCCCACCTCTAACCCTCTGTAAATTAAAAAAATTATATCTAGATTTGTGTAAACTTTGAATTTTTAAAGAAACATTCATTCATTTAATTCATTCACTAAAAAGAAATGATTTTTACCTCCAATTCTGATCTTGTGTTTCACCAAATACAGACTCAAATTCCTCCCTTATCTTCTCTGGTTCATCTACAGCACCATCTACACTAGTCAGGGTTGTATTCAGAGTGGAGTTGCTTTCTTCATTGTCTCCAACATTCCCTGATTTTCCATTCTCATTTTCACTTGAAGATTCCTCCTCCGATTCCTCTTCTTTTTCATTGAACTGAACTAATGGTATTTTTTTCTCTGGGGTCGGCACAACTAAAACTTCTCCATCTGTGGCACTGTCTCTACCACTCTCTTCTTGATCTTCCTCTGTTTTTCCATTTTCCTCCATCTTTCCCTTACTTTCTGCACTACTACCCCTTCCTTCATCCTCCTTCTTCCTTCACTCTCTTCAACACACCACTACCTCCCTCCTGTTTACTTTCTTCACCAGCACTGCCTTCCTCCTTTTCACTCTCTTCACCACCTGGTTCTTCCTTCTCATACTCATCTGTTCCTTTCTCACTTTCTTCTGCCATCTCTCCCTTGTTGTTTCCCCCTTTCTTGCTCTGTCCACCATCACTTTCTTCTGCCTGCTCCTCATCTCTCTTTCTACTCTGTTCACCATCACTTTCTTCTGCCATCTCTCCCTTGTCATTTTCCCCCTTCTTGCTCTGTCCACCATCACTTTGTTCTGCCTGCTCCTCATCTTCCTTTCTACTCTGCTCACCTTCACTTTCTTTTGCCTTCTCATCTTCCTCCTTCTTGCTCTGTCCACCATCACTGTCTTCTGCCAGCTCATCATCCTCCTTTGTCCTCTTTTCAGCATCACTTTCTGGATCATTAATATTTTCCTCACTTTCTTCTTTCTCTCTCATTTCATCATCATCATCATCATCATCATCATCATCATCATCATCATCATCATCATCATCATCATCATCATCATCACTCTCTTCATCTTCACTCAATAACACCATTACACATACTGGTTTACCATTTACATAGAACACAAGTTGGTTGTACTTCTCAGGGTCACCATCTTTCAGAACAAAACTTCTGTGCTCATTTTGTCTTCTCTCTCTTTCTTTGGAACATCAGTCCCCTTCCCTTACTTTTCCAGCCACTTTCAAACCCTTTCCATCTCCTGTAACTCCTTTTCAAGCTCCTTTCAAACCCTTTCCAGCTCCTTTCATGCCTTTTCCAGCATTTTCACCTTTACTAACACCATTCTCATCTATTTCTTTCCCCTCTGTGTTCACTTCTATTGGCTGAGTTTCTGTAATTTTGTTCTCTTCTTTTCCTTGTTATCCACACTGTCCTTATTGCCCATCAACATGCCTTCTGACCATAACTTTTGTTTTTTTGTTCAGTCTTCACCTTGGGTGTCTCTTTCTTCTGTTCTTTTTTGTCATCCTTCTTCTATTTGTTTCCTTTCTTTCCCTTCTTACTGTCACTGCCTTCTTTCTTCCCTTTTGGGTTTTCTTTTTTCTATTCTTTTTGTTTTTCTTTGTCTTCATCTTTTTTCTTCTAACCATCACCCTCTGTCTTCTTCTTTTCCTTTCCTTTTGGGCCAGCCAATGTCTTATTTTTCTTCATGTCATCTACTTTCTTTGCCTTCTTTGCTTTTGGCTCTTCACTGGTTTCTTCTCCAAATGTAGGATTTACTTTGTTCAGTAACAATGCCTGTAAAGTGGAAGCTTCTTCCAAACTCATCTTGTCCACCAAATACTTAAGCTTACTGTCCTGGCTGCTCTTCAACCAGTCTTCTGTAATGTCTTTGGATGTTTTTCCTGAACTTCCCTTTGACATCTGGCTTTGTGTTGTTGCACCATGCTTCCTTTCTGGACTTTTACCACCTTCC
The DNA here is from genome assembly GCA_038406195.1 of Haplosyllis anthogorgicola. Classification (NCBI taxonomy): domain Eukaryota; kingdom Metazoa; phylum Annelida; class Polychaeta; order Phyllodocida; family Syllidae; genus Haplosyllis; species Haplosyllis anthogorgicola. The sequence goes on along the minus strand of JBCAUI010515624.1, from coordinate 6,977 downwards.
TGGCCACTGGATGAAGAACCCTTTTTACTTGAATCAACAATTAATTTCAAAGAACCTTGATTAAATTCTAACCGACCCTTATTAGTTTTTCCTTTACAGGATGATTGTTCAGTCTCTGCACCCCTACTTTGTTTTCCTTTCCTACCTTTCATTTGTCGTTCTTCTTCAACTGATGTATCAGATTCAGCTTCTGCAGTTCTGAAATGACAAAATGGATATGAAATGTTTAATAAATTTTGGTTGCATTAAAAGTATTTTAAATGTATCATTTGTACACATACTTTGAACTCGGAAACATAAACACAACAACCCAAGAATAATAAACTCAAACATTGAAACTGACAGTGATGCTTACACTTTTGTGACAAAGGCACAAAATGGACAATTGGCCACCTCCAGGTGTCCACATTATATTCAAAGCTTCTCTACTCCTCAGTTCTATGTCAGCAGGCACTACAATTCTATTGAAATCTGCATGAAAATTAGTACTGCTGCACAGTGGGCAAACACTTTTAATAGGTCTTCCTATCATGTTTGACAAAGGCCACAGTTGCCACATACCCATGTTACTTCCAGGCTTTCTTAATTCCAGCAATCCTTTTTCATAAATTACTTCTAAAACATCATCAATGTTTCCAGTTTAAGGAGCTATGTATTGGCCCAAAATAAGGCATACTGCTGAGGGAAGGTGCCTCTTTTGTGGATGTATGAACTCCCCACTTTCAAATACTCATTGTCAACATACTTTTCTCTGTTAATTATACCTTTGATAAGACTTCTCATTCTGATTTGAATATGTTCATTTTCTTGTCCATACAAGGCTCTACTTATACTTCTTGGAAGACAATTTCCATCAGCTCTGGTTGATGCAGGAATTGTCCCCACCAGTGCATCATAAGGCATTTCATATTGTGCCACCAAATTGACCTGCCATGAATGTTTAGCCTTCTGAATTGGCAAATGAAGGTTTTGAAATGAATCAGTGTTTATACCTTGAACAGAATCTTCCAAATCTTCATATGACATTAGTGTTTGTAAGAAAGCACACATTTCATTCCAATTACAACTTTTTTCGATATTAATGTCATCTATATCTGCCTTATCATCACTAACATTTTGTTGTAGACCAACTTCTAGGAAAGAGTCACTTACATTGTCACTCGCAGCATCACTGTCAGTTCTATTTGTAGGCCAATGCAAGTTTTCAAATTTTTCTTCCAACAATGGCTTCCCATTCAACAAACTGATCGCTTTCCATTTGGATGCATAAGCTTGATTAGGGCAATCTTCTCCATTTGATTGCATGCAACTATCACAACAACAACCAACTTCTCTAGCTTCTATGACACAAAACTTCCCAGTTGATCTTATGCTGTAAAAAGATCTTGTATTTTCTGTTGTAACTGCTACAATCTCACATGACCTATCTGTGTTTGTCACAAAGAAGAATTCTTGAATAAATTTCTGATTTTTACTGCTGTCATATTTGTTATGACTGAATTTCTTCTTGCAGAATTCACAAAATTCCTCAGCACTGTGAACTACTTCTCTAGCCTTTACAGCTCTTTTAACTGCACTCTTTATAAAGCTGACTGCTCCATCCACTGGGCCCTTACCATGTCTGGCACCAAAAAACATTCAAATTGTAGGAATTTTGGATTCAGAAATATACTGAAATGGGCCTTGGCTTTTATACTACCCAGAGCAGTTGTCACAGAATTGTATAATACATGCAGGTGTGAATCCATTCTGTTGGAGATGATTCAAAGTTGTGCTTTCAAAACTCTTTACTGCAAACTTATCATGTCGTAAATCATCTGAACACATACTGTGTTCCTCAGTGACATGCTCACCTTCTTTTCTGATGTAGTAATTTACTGTTGGGTATATAACAGTTTGAGTATGCAGCCAATGCACACTCTGAGGCTCATCCTGGAATATGTTTAGGTAATTTTGGCCAAAATCTAACACTTGCAGCAGTTCCCCTGGTTTCAAGTTATCTTTTATTTATTGGAATTGTGAGTAGTTCCAGTTACAGCTAAACAAGTGATATGCCATGGGAGCTAAATCTTTAATGTACAGATCAACTAACTGAATTTTTTCCCCTTGTGGGAAACCAAATCTACATATCTTGCTTTTGAATTCTCTTTTGTTACCCATTCCCATTTTGTCCATGTTATTTCACTGGTGTCTTCCTGAATGTCTGGATTCTGTTCCAAAATATGCAACAGAAAATTTTCAGGTTCACAAGACTTGCAATTTCTGGAAATACACCTAAAATGTCCATAGTTGGGATCTGTTTGGTGAAGACCGTCACTGTCAGTGTCACTATCTGTCACTTTGCATAAACTTACACAATCACTTGTGTGTGCTGGTATACCCTTGACCTTGTTATCTTTCAGACACTTTCAGACTAATCTAAAGTTCTCACAAGTTTCACAAATGCATTGCCTATCTGGAATGTTGCCCATCTTATAAACAGATTTAGATCTTAATCTGCAAAAAGTACTCCTTGACACTGCCTTCTTTCCTGACTTTACACAATCTTCTTTGTACAATTGGTAAGACTCATCTAAAGTTCAACTTAAAAAATGTCTACCCTGACACCTAGAAGTTGGCAACTCTGTTGAGACATTTTCCAATTCACAAAATTTAGCAACATCTACCCAAGTCTGTTTTGTTAGCTTTTTTCTTTCCAATGGGGGAGTGCAGAAGTTATGAAATCTTTTCCATGGAATGTGGAAAGCCAGTGAAGCTTTGCGCAAACTCCCATATTCTGATTTTATTTTTCTGACCAATTCAGCATGTTCTTTAACTCTGTTATGTGACTTCAGAGATTGTAATTTTAAAAGTGACAAGTCAGCATTTTTCCTGTTTCTGTCTATCATGCAATCTCTTTTTTTCCAGATTTTCTTTTTCAACCTGCTTCTCAGCCTTTTGTTTTAACCTTCTTTGAGCTGCACGGTAATAGTCATATTGTTTTACCTTTTCCTTCTGTTCTGGTGTCATCTGGTCACATCTGTAAACTTCCATTCTGATATGATTTCTCTCTTTTTTCGTTATTGAGACATCTTTGCATTTAGTTTCCATGCTACAATTAGCATTAATGCAATTTTTTCTAAGTTGAAATGAAATACATAGAAACGTTTAGACATAAAAATTAATGGAGATAACTAACTTACGTTTTTCTTTTCCAGTAGGTTTGGCAATGCTTCCTTTGCTGCTTGAGGGACTCTTCAGGGTGGTTCTTTATTTGATCTGCAATGTACCTTCTTTGTCAAATTGCATGCTGCAACTTCTTCCTCTTTTCTTTTTGATTGTCATCCAGTAGTTTCAATGGAAGACTAAGGATCTGTTCATCAGTCAGTCTGAAAAGAATGTGAAAATCATGAGTTGACAGGATATAAATTATGTTATTTCTGAGTTTTTTTTAGTATTTTACACATTAGTAACTGTAACTATTTGCAAGTCACTAACACCATCACTATCAGAGTCACTGTCAGGCAAAAATGCATTCAGCTTTGCTGGATGACTTTTTATTACTTACACAGACTGGTTTGGAGATGTCATTGTTTCAGGAGATACAGACACTTGCTGTTCAGACAGGTACATTGGAACTATCATGGTATGAATCTGCTGAGTTGTACCCACAGGACATGGAAGGTTTGTGGTTGAAACACCACTTCCAAGGTTCTGGCTGTGACTTGGGAGATATGGGGATACTACTGTCCTGTTTGTTGACAATATGGTCACTTGAGATGACACATTCAGCATTCTCAACAGTTGTCAGGACTGGATTCGATACGAAACTTTCCTTGTCTTTGGACATGTCACTATCATGTACATCTTTGACTGCCTTCTCAGTGTGGACAGGTTTCTTATCTGTTTTTGTGACATCATTTGAATTGTCAACTGGCTCAGTTTTAATCGGTCTGTCAGGTACACTTTTGGTGTTCTCAGATCCAATGTCTAAGCCTAAGAGTTTTTACATTTCTGGGTTGTGTTGTGCATCTTTCTTTTTCATTTGAAAAACAATAACTTCATCTTCATCAGGAAGAGCTTGAGCTAGGGGCGACTTGTCTGGAGTTTTCTCCAGAGTTACATTCTTTGCACTGGGTGGAGAACTGTCTGAAGAGGGCCCCATACAGTGAACAAAATACTGCTGCTGTCCAACTGGACTTGGAGTTGTATTAGGCTGCAAACTACCATGGGTGGGGGTTGTAAACTGGCTTGCTGGTTGAGTAGTTTGTAATGCTGGTTGTAACTGAGCTGGTTGTAACTGATTTGGCAGAGGCTGAAGCTGTGGAGTAGTGCATTGAACATACTGTACATGTTGACCAGAGGGAGCTGCTTGATGATATTCAATACCATCACTGTTGGATTCTAAGAATACAACTTGTCCTGTGGCAGGAGTTTGCTGAACATGCTGGGTACTTTGCAGAGTTTGAGCAGCTTGATACACTAAATGCTGCAATGGTATGGGAACAGGAACAGTGGAAGTATAAAATCGATTTGGAATCATTTCCTATCAAAAAGAAAAAGACTGTTATTTCAGACCATCACTGTCGACATTGAGCGTCACTGTCAAGAGAGTACACTTTCAGATTTACAACCTAATTATGCAATACCAAGTGTATTTAAACAATCCACACAATGATTTATTTATTGATTAATTAAATCTGGTGTCTTGGACACTCACATTATAGATTATAGACATTTTTACAATTTACAACCATGCAATGTGTGACGCAGTGTGCAATTTGAAATTCCCAAAACTTTTTCAAAGTCGAATTACATATGATTGAGACATTTGCAATGGACAAAATTTAGGTAGAAATGATCTGTATACATTGAATAATTAACTTTATGACTTAATTACTTATGTGTAGACATTTAACGTGGTGAAAATTGAATAAAATTGTGACAAAATTCTTCCATTTGGCTTCATAGAAACTTTTCAGCAGGATGCTCTGACGTCACTGACCCGGATACAATCTAGGAGGAAATGCTCTGTCGATCAATAATTTTTGAAGGATTTTGGTGATGGCATCTATAATTTCATTAAAAGCTTTCCCACTGTTGATAAAATTCCAAAAACGGAGATTTAAAAGGTTTATTATGATTTATTATGTGAGCATCACTGTTGGTTAAGAATATGGAGAAGTTTCAAAGAGTATAAATTACAATTTTTTAAAGAAAATACAGGTGAATTATAAAATTTCTGGATTGTGTGAGAACTAAGCATCACTGTTCCTAGTTGAAACATGAAAAAAAAATTATTTAAGGCACTTAAAATGATTTAATGATCATTTTTGTAAAATGCTGTGTTACAGAGTATTTTAAGATTTCAGTACTTTCATTTAAAATTAATTTCTTTGGGGTTAAAGGGAATAATATGACTTCTGATGCTATTTTTTAAAAGAAAACAGTAACTCTGAAAAATATAAACAACAATAAGAATATTTTCTACTTGTAAAATTACATTATAGACATTTGAAATCAGTTTATTGGATTTAGGTCACAAAAATTTGTAATTTCCAGCTATTTTTCAGGAAATTATTACAAATATGTTTTACTTTAAAACTTTTGGCCTTTTTATGATTTGAAATAAATAAGACAATTAATATGAATATTTTGAATTGATAAAATAATTTAACATAAGGAATTAAAATTGAAAAAAAAGGCTGAAAATGCATGGTCACCTTTTTAATGATATATGCCCATATTTATATTTAAACACAATCAAATTTAAGAAATTGCACCAAATTGCACCAAAGGACAGCCCTGCATTAACATTTAACGACAAAGTTAGCGTTTTAAAGTGAAATCTTACTGTGTACTATGTCCATAATCCAAGGTAAGTAGCTGGCAACTTTCGTGTAGTGTCCGGGATGCCCAGGTTTACCACATTTACCACCTGAATGTAATATAAGAGCAACGTCAACACGATAAAGTACGTTACGTACATAAATGTGAATCATTATGAGGTGGTCCATTACAACAAAACTGTCTTAAGCGAGTACCCAGCTATAACGGTATCCAGTTATAGTGAAATAGAATTTCTTGTACTGAAATGGCCACCGCGACGTGACCACTCCTTGGAGGCCTAACTTCTACTCATTTTCAATCTAGTTTTTGAACATTTTTACACGAAATGAGAAAATCTTGATCTGACAGTGACCATCAAAGCTTGTTTGGAAATATATTCCAGATTGTTAGCAAATAAAATGGAATTTGGTATTTTGGTTATGAAACATGTTTTCAAAACAATGATAAACACTGTGCTGTATTGAGGAGTACCAATTCAAACTGTAACAGTGACTTTACAGCTTGAGTACCAAGGGACAACATCTATGGAACACTTGTTGCTTAGGTATTGTAGCGATAAACTGCTATTTATTCTTGAAGATAAGCAATATAAATTTAGCATAATAAATGTGAAGTCTATTTAAGAAAATACCGAATGCATTTCTACTGAATAAATGATTTTTACAAACCTATGCTCGATTTGCTTGAAACTCCGGCCAATACCCATCGACCGTCTACTCGGCAAGCTAAAGGCCCACCTGAATCCCCCTGTAATACAAAATAATATACAGTACGTCCCGCTTTACTTGAATCTCAAGGGACACTCAAAAGAGTTTGAGATAAGTAGAAGTTCGACTTATCGAGTCAAAATTGAATAGAAAATGTGCTAAATAGACATTGAAAAGGTTCGAGTTAAGCCAAAAAACGAGTTACTCGTGTTCCGAGTTGAGCGAGGTGCACTGTACACCCATTCTGGATATCATCACATTCAGTGACTAAATTTAACGCAAATTTCTGTAGAGTGGTTCGAAAAAAACGAAAAAAATAGGTCGAGATGGACCTGAGTTCATTTGGCATTTTCAAAAAACTATGACAATCTAAGTCATGGGTGCAAATAAATTGCATCAGATAAATTCTCCAATATGTGATCTATGAAAAACACAAATATG
>JBCAUI010515613.1:0-12229 GCA_038406195.1 Haplosyllis anthogorgicola | reverse complement strand
GCCTACCTATTTCAGTTACAAAAAGTTCAATGAAATCACAACAACTTGTACTTGACTCTTACAACTTGGCACTGTCGTAACACAGATGTTTGTCTAGCTTGTGCCAGATTTTAATGGCGAAATATTGATAATTACTTATTCTAATTCAACTTTAGGTGAAGGACCTCTGAGTCAAGCTACTGGTGAATTGAGGCAGTCATTAGCAGAAGAAGATGCAACAATGAGCACAGATGAAGAGGTAGAAGAGGTTGCAGATGAAGAGCAACAGGTGCAAGCAGATATACAAACACAAAATGTTTTGCCTAATATTGCTGCTCCTCAGATTAGAAGAAGAAGTAGGGGGAGAGGTAAGAATCATGCATTTGTAGGGAAAAAACACCTAAAACTTTCAATGTTGTAACAGGTCTGTATGGTGTAAAAATAAAGATAAAGGGCTCAAACTTCGGCAACAGATAGCAAAGACACCTATGCATGCATGTGCAAAGTTTCATGCGAAAATATTTAGTATTTCTTCTATTTTTCATCATTTAGGTCGTGGTAGACCCAATAGGCCTCCTCCAGTAAGAAGAGGAAGAGGAAGAGATGACAACATAAGACCTGGGAGACAAGGCCCAATTCCTGCTGGTCAGTATGTTCCAAATTATATATGGACTAACACTGCCCCTGATGGAAACTACAGACCAAGGGACATTCCCTTCACAGGTGTAGAGGGATTGAGACACCCAATGCCACAAGATGCAGAACCCATAGAATATTTCAAGTTGTACTTCACAGATGCAGTCATTGACATTATTTACAAAGAGACAAACAAATATGCACAGCAATTCATAGAAACTAATGGACCTAATCTTAGACCAAAATCCATTGTCCATAACTGGACACCTACAAATGCTAATGAAATGAAAGCATTTCTTGGTCTTTGCATTCTGATGGGAATAATTTCCAAACCAAGGTTATCCATGTATTGGTCCACAGATTCGTTTTACCATACCCCTGTATTTAGTCAGGTGATGCCAAGAATGAGATTCCAGCTCCTGCAGAGGTTCCTGCATTTTCAAGACAACCAAGACCCAACTTACAATCCACATGATCCTGATAGAGACAGACTTTTCAAAGTGAGAACAATTATCAACATGTTGAGAGAAAAATTCAACACTATATACTATCCATCTGAAAACCTGACAGTTGATGAAAGTCTAGTGTTGTTCAAAGGAAGATTACTATTCAAACAGTATATCAAGTCAAAAAGATCCAGGTTTGGTATCAAGATGTTTGAACTGGCGACAGCTAGTGGAATCCTGCTTGATTTCATGATATATCAAGGAAACATTGAACCAACACTTGTGCAACCTCCTGGAGAGAACTGGCTTCAAACTGAACGAATTCCACTCACTCTAATGGATCCCTACATGGATAGAGGTCATACTTTGACCATTGACAACTGGTACACGACACCCAGACTGGCAGAGTACCTTCTACACCATTCAACCAAAGTAGTTGGGACTATAAGAGCAAATAGGAAGCAATTTCCAAAGGATTTCCCTCAGGATAATGATCTGCAGAAGGGGACAGCTGCATTCAAGCAAAGTTCAAATATCCTTGCAATAAAGTACAGAGGAGCCAAAAACAAAACCCCTGGGAAGCCTAAAATTGTTCATGTTATCTCTACCAAGCATTCAGCTAGGATGAAGGACACACCAAAGGTCGATGCAGATGGCAATATTGTCAAAAAACCTGAAGCTATTTTGTATTACAACAAAAACATGGGAGGAGTGGACCTTATGGATCAGCAACTACATGGAATCAGTGTACTCAGGAAAACTTACAAATGGTACCAAAAGATCTTCTTCCGCATGATGATGTTGGCTCTTCTTAGCAGTCATAAACTTTACAAAAGTAACGGAGGAAAACTTGAATTTCTGCAGTTTATTCATGATGTAGTACGCAGTCTGGTTTCAGATGCACCAAACCTGTCAGCAAATCCAAGAATTCCAACTGATAACCTGTTGCGCCTCACTGGAAGACATTTTCCAACCCAAGTGGTCTACAGAGGGAATGCTTCCAAGAAAACACATTCTTACAAGAGATGTCGTGTTTGCTATGCTATGAAGATCACTACACCTTCAGGTCATCCCATAAAATCAGTGTGGCACTGCCCTGATTGCCCTGGACAACCAGGACTGTGCCCTGGGGAGTGTTACAAGAAGTTCCACACAAAACTTGACTTTACCAAGTAACTGTGGCAGAGAAAAGACATCATTGCTTATTAGAACTATACTTCAATGTATAAATTCTAACTTTAGAGGCCTCATATAAATGTAGTTTCGATTAGATATGATGTATTATCATCCTACAATGTCTTGTGCTAAATCGCGGTAAATGTCTAAAATACGCATGGTACGATAGGAAGGTACGCGTAAAGTATCGAAAGGGTTAATAGTCATTTAGATTCATACGTAATGTTACTTACATTTCTTTCATTTGACTAGTCACCACCAAATCAACAAATACGAGTTGAACTTACAACCATAAGCGGAACAATTTACAGAAAGTGGGAATTTAAAGTAGCGTTTGCTAGAAACCAAATGAAGAAACCTGAAAATATGACAGGTACAATCACACTACTGGTTGATCCAGTTTGTTATGGAATTATGGAATTCGTTCGATTTCAATTTAAGACACATTCCCTATTCTCATGTCTATGAATATTTCGTTTATTATTTTCAGCTCCATCTGCACTTAGTTGCCCAGATGATTATTATTATTACAGAGGAAACTGTTACCGCTATTATCAATGGGTGCTTCGGCATTTCGTCAAACAAAACTACACATTTCAGGAAACATGGCAAAAGGCTCTTGATCAATGTGTCGCAGAAAATGCCACACTCGTGTCAGTTCATGACGAAGATGAAGCATATTTTTTGAAGGTATCTTTACACATTAAAAACTTTCCCTCGACGATCCCTCTCACGGTCCTTTTCTCCAAGGTTTCTCTTGGTGAGTTACAACGGAGCCTATTGGTTAGTTTGCAAGACGCAATTAAACGGGATATTCGTATTGAGTGATCTGTACATTCTCATAACTTGGGATTTATAATTCATCTTCGGAGCAAAACTGTGCTGCTGTTCGCGTTCATTTTTTTTGGAAAAATTAATTACGTGTTATCAGGTGCTCTAATTATGTATTTACAACTCAATTAATACTTTCTTACTTTACAGTATTCTATGTCGAACATTACTTCTTGGTTTTGGGATCCCGCGGGAACCTACCAAATCAACCATAGGTTGATATACATTGGTCTGCATAATAAATATGGGCATTATCAGTGGACTGATGGTTCACAATTGAGGTAATTGTCACTGTTAGAATATAATACCTTAACAGGTGTGAATAAGCTGGATACCATATGAATTAAATTGAAGTTTATTCTGCGCTTTTGTTCAAATTAAGGACACGGCGTTAATTTCTTGTTTTCGAAACAACTTTGCTTTACTTTCTGAAAATTTTACACATTTTTCTGCTTATTGTCTGTGTTCAAATGTTTACCGAAGTAGAATTGCAGAGTGTATTTTTATTTCAAACGGTCAATTTTGAATAGAATGTACTGTGGCATATTAATTCCATGATAACACGTGTATTGTATTGTTCATCTGCAGTTATGCTGAATGGTATCAGCCTCCACCAGACTGGGGTCAACCTCCAGTGTTCCTGAACACATTACAGTCAGTCAGAGATCTTTTGAATCTTAAGTTGCCACAGCCAACTGCGGATGTCGGCAGTTTATGTACAGTAGCAATACTCGCATCGCCTTTTAATCCCTTAAACTGGGCTAAAATCCCCTGCGATTATCCTATATTCAAAGCTGGATTGATTTGCAAGAAACCTGCGTCAGCAGCAGAGAATGAAGATGGTATGTTTACTCTGCCTTAGTTATGGACTTTTAATGTTAAATAAAGGATTGTTTATGACGAAGAAAGTGGACATATCTAATTGAGATGTAAATTGAAACGCCGTCGACGACTGTGCTGATTTTTTAATCATAATAACGACAATGGCGTTTTTATTTCTTTAGATAAAACTTATAAGATGCCACAGGATGTCCTAGTGAAAAATTATAAGCAGGGCTATAAAGGTAATTTTTCACTCTGAAAATGTTGCAAGTACATTTCTTGGAGGAAGAATTGTGTAGGTGACACATTTTACACATTTATGTTAAAATATGGCGAGAGATTAAACTGGAGAAATTTATTTTCAGTTTGTCCAGAAAATTGGAAAATGATGGACAGTAGATGTATTCAGCTTTTAACTAATTACACCTTAATTACAACTTTATCTGCATCAGACAGTAAGAGAATTAATCAAAGCATCACTTACGAAGGTAAAAAACTCCCATATATATTTAATGAAATAACATTCCACCATTCACACAGCACTGCTTTCGCACCAAGTAAGACAAAGTTACCACTCGAAACATACATTTAGGCTGTAAAATGGGAACTGCCACATCATGCTAAAAGAACGAGTTGTTATGGCAAAATGAGACTGTTCAACAGGGTGTAGGATATCAATCTGACAATGACGCAAAAGCCTCATGCAAATTCTTTATGTCATTGAAAAATCTCACTGACTCAATGTTAAACTTTGGACCAATTTTAAGTAGAGTAATAATTGTTCAGGTTACCACTGCACTGGTAGTTTAGTTTCTGTCTCTTTTGAAAATTGAATGCTAGCTGTCTTTGCTAATCATGCTTCTCTCTCATTTAATGACAGATGCGCAAATATTATGTAAAAAATTTGGAGGCCAAATAACGTCGCTTATTGAGAAGGAGTTTGAAGAAATAACACGTTTACTACATATGTGGTTCCACAAGCCCTACATGGGAAATATTTGGCTAAAGTCTGACGCAGAATCGCAAACTTGTAATATAATTCGCGTAAGTCATGTTAAAGTAAAGTATGTACTGAGAATTTAATCATGCCAAAACTGTCATTACCAGAGGACGAAATACTACAGTAGAATCTGCGTTGGGCGAACTACCCATAATTCATGGGGATAATTACTTGGATGACAGTAGTTTCGCCCAACGGAGCACAAAATACTATGTAAAAATCATTTTGGTGATTGAGAAACAGTTTACGAATAACGGTAGTTAGCCCAATGGCTAGTACGCCCAATGCAGATTTTACTGTATTAGTTTTGAAATAATGGTGCATGAAAATCACAGCATGGAACTCTTTTGTTCTGTGGTTTGTTCTGTACGTTTCCAAATAGGATTTTAAGGGGCTGAATCCACATCATGCACTGACCTTTCTTCGATTTACCTATCAAGAATGTTTTGCTTTTCTGAATGTAGGTATCAAAGAAACACTGGCAAGATATTGAAGTTGACTACAAGATGGAAGAGGTATCATGCAATAACATGGACAGTGAACATTTGTTTAATGTCTTGTGTGAAACTGCACCATCAGGTATTAGCTTTATGTTCATTATTGGTTGGGTTTTAAAATATATTAAATATATTAAAATATATCTTGGTTTTTAAAAATATACTTCTGCGAAATTGTCATACGCAGAGATCAGTATTTTACTGCCTATTACAGATGTTCAGGACCAATGCATGGACAATGAGTTTCAGTGTCAGAATAATATGTGCGTTTCTGTGGATCACGTGTGTGATGAAAGAGATGATTGCAAAGATGGTTCCGATGAAATTAATTGTAGTATGTCATATTTTTGTAGTTTGCATGGATAAGCTTTATTTAATTTTGTGCGAGATCATACTATTAACAAATATAAGGCTCGATTTTGTCACGTTACTGACAGTTTGACCTAAAAAATAGCCAATCAGGAAGCCAGAAACTGATAATTTGACCCAGTTTCTTGAACTAGTTTCTGGCTTGCTGATTGGTTACAGATGCAGTGCCTAATTAACATAATTTATTTGGCAAAGTTTTTTGTTTTGGGGATGATGTTGGAACTTTATGAATTGAACATTTGTTTGTTTTCTTTGGGGGGGGGGGTGTTGGAACTTTGTGAGTGGACATTTGTTTAAAGGGATGGTAACTTTATGAGTGGACATTTGTTTGAGGGGTATGAACTTTATGGGGGCATTTTTCCTGTGCAAAGCACGGGTTCCATCTAGTTTAGAAAACAAACCTAACAGCACACCCTTTCCCAGTAGAAGAAAGTGGAGTTTATCGATAAATGGAGGAAACGCCTTCAGTAAGCATTTTAATTTTTTTAACAGCTTGTGAAGAAAACATGTATCAGTGTGATAATGGAAGATGCGTGCCCATCTCTCTGTACTGTGATTTCGAAGATCATTGTGGGGATAACTCGGACGAAAATCACTGCGGTAGAAACCTCAATAAATAATTCTGCAATACCTTGTACATTCAGATTTTATTTCATTTCAGTTGATGTGCACATGTTTAGTTGATATAACATACTTATTTTCTCCTTCCAGTCATGGAACAATGTAGCAGCGATCAGTTTCATTGTTCTAACGGCCAATGTGTGGAAGGGTCCGCGATGTGTGACTTTAAATATGACTGTAAGGATGGATCTGACGAAGACCCGAACATGTGTGGTAAATATATAGAAAATGAGTCTTAGCGAGAATTTAACTTTAGACTCCATTAGAAAAGGAAAGTCATGGAAGGTCATTTGGAAAGAAAAGTACAAAATTGTTTGAGGAAGTTTCACTTCATCAGCCTTTCATTAAACTTAAATAGATCTACTTCCTGCTGCTTGTACACTTAATGTAACCCACATGCAAAATAAATCACTAAACTTGTATTTAATAGTATCTATTTGAATTTCAGAAAGCTATTGTAAAGGATTCACATGTTTCTCTGGTACCTGTCTGAGAAATGACCTTCAGAATGACATGATAGGTGATTGCGAGGGATTGTCACAAGAAGATGAAAGAGAAGAAAGATCAAGTAAGTTAAATGAGATCAGACATTCGTTTAAAGATAAAGCGCGTAATTTCCCTGTGTTAACAATTATCAATATCAAAGAAAAGTCAAGAACAAAACTTAAAAGACTAAACAAAAAGAATTAAGTGCTTGAACATCGAAGATAGAACAATGAAAATTGTATGCTTGTTATTTGATTGAAATAACGCATTGGCCATGCTTTTAACCGTATCCCTTTCCTTCTTTTTGAATAAATAAATAAAACATGATTATCATGTACATGTACAATTAGAAGATTTCACCTGAATTTCACCTTCATGAAATAGGTGTTTATGAAAATATTTATTCATAGATTGTCAATTTCAGCTGGCTTTACCTTTTTTGAACTGGAGAATGCGGATCTGACGGCAGCTAATGTTACAGCTACTTGTACTGAAGTCCACTCTGCTCCATGTAAGGCTGACACTGGTTTCTGCTACTCGCGCGCTGACACGTGTAGATACGACACGAAACTTGTTGACGAACAACGTGGTTTTGAGGTCCAGTCCACTTGCCGAGATGGAGCCCACATCAGACATAATTGTGGTATGTTATATGATGTAGAATATTAAAGAAAAAAAGTTAATTTCAGTAGCGGGTAGGTGGGCCGGAATTGGTGACAGACGGTCCACCGAAAGAATCACGGTAGTTGTCGTTCCATTCTTTGTAAGTGTGCTTCATTTTGGTTGCTGCTTAACTCATCACTGGGGTCTCTTTACCCAGTAACACCAACATGTGACTCCGAGGATTTTCAGTGCGCGACTATTAGCACACAACACAACGTTAACACGCAAATCCACCGCGGCTTTTAAATGCATTGGCAGAGTCTCTCCTAGTGGAAAACAGTTACTTCACAAAATGGGGCCAAATATGTTTAAATTGTAAGTTAATGATAACGTATTGTAAGATCTTTCTCTGGCGTTGACCTTCAATTAGAAATCTGAGCATGTAACATATTTCTGTTTCATTTGCAGACAATGATCCCTGCCCTCGGATGTATCATTGTCCAAATAGCTTCTGCCTACCATTCCACAAAGTCTGTGACGGAAACGCAGATTGTCCGGAAAAGGAGGATGAAATGAATTGCCATAACTACACATGTCCTGGTACGAGACAACTTAGTCTTGGAATTAATTTTAGTTAATTAATGTTAGGTTCCGTTATGTTTGATAAACACCTCAAAATTTCTTTTTACCAGGTTTATACAAATGTAAAGATGAAACAAAATGCATAGCTCGTGACAAAGTATGTGATGGAGAGGTACACTGCAAGAAACATGCAGATGATGAAAAATATTGTCATTTGACAGGTAAACTAATTGTTTTTCCACAGTCACGAATTTATACAGTGTAATCTTCGTTTGTATTTTGTGATCATCACTTTCGAATACAGTTTACATAAGACCTTTTATTTTTTATTGTTACAGATGAGTTGTGTAAGGCCCCGTGCACCTGTTCTGGATTTAAACTTTATTGCACCGGAGCCAACTTGACGACATCATGGATATCGGAATCGTCAAGCCAAAATATTTTTCAGTCTCGCAAATTAAGGAGTTTAATAATAGCTTATAACAAAATAAAACTAATTCCTACTCTTTTCCTGAAACTTTATTGGCTGGGAAGACTAAACATCAGCCATAATTTAATTGATGACATTCCTGCTGGGTCCTTCGTTGACCTGAGCAACCTGTACGATCTGGATTTAAGTTTTAATTTTATATCTTCATTACGAAGTGCGAGTTTGAAGGGTCTTAAATCCCTAATTAAATTAGACATAAGTCATAATTTATTACAAACTTTATCCAAAGAACAACTGGGGCATTTAAAAAGTATAAAACATTTAATAATTTCTGATAATATTATTGGGAAAATTGAAATTAATGCATTTGACAGCATCTCGTCTCTGAAGGTTCTGAATTCCGATGAATTTAGATTTTGTTGTATAGCTCAGCAGGTTGAGAAATGCAGGCCAGAACCAGATGAATTTTCATCTTGTGAAGATCTAATGGCCAATTATACGCTGCAGGTAACTTATTAGAGATGTCTACAGAAACCATCTTCCAGAGTGACTTAATATGATGAAAATTAACCAAAGAATCCTTCAAATTAGAGACATTGGCATTCTTGACATTTGAATGTGTACACTCTATCCAATTCCAAATGAATAAATTTCTGTTTTCAGATAGCCATATGGGTGCTAGGCATGTCTGCCTTCTGCGGAAATTTATTTGTTGTGATTTGGAGGTTAAAATCAGATCATAGACGAGTGTCTTCTTTCTTCATAATAAATCTTGGAATATCTGACTGGCTCATGGGATGTTACATGCTAATCATCGCCTCTGTAGATGTTTCGTACAGGGGAACCTATATTGTCCACGCCAATTCTTGGAGATCAAGTGTATTATGTCAGTTTGCTGGAATACTAGCAATGCTATCTAGTGAGGTAATTGACTATCGTACATCATCTCAGAGAATGCATGAAAATTCTGTAAGCAATAGATTGTCACGATATCAGAACAACGACACAGCGTGACCTTCCTTTGTTTCTTTTTCTAATTTCTTACAAGGTATAAATTCCCTTCAAGCATTCCCTATAAATTCCCTTCAAGCATTCCCTATAAAGCTGGGGTTCCATTATAATTACTCGGAATTGTAGGAAAGAAAAACATTAAATGAAACCCCTCCCCAAGTGGCAAATAAATGATTTGTGCACTGTGTTTGGTATGTTTGGCATGTTTGACAACACATTGTTCTTAATTGCAAAAGGTGTGAATGCCAATTAAGTTTGATCAAATGCCACTTTCTAGCTCTCTGGACGGTATATAAAGAACAACCTATGCAAATTTTGGGCACTCTCTTAGTGTCTCTCCTAGAGTGAAGACCTCCATGTCTGCATTCCCAATACAAATGACCCATGTTGTTCCTATGACTTCTGGCTTAAGACTGAAGAATGAACTGTCCCCTCTTCCCTAACATACTGGCCCATAACGGGCGGAGCCTCAGCTTTAAACATATTTTAAGTGTCTATTAAGGGTTTCGTGACTTTTTGTGACTTCCTTTTCCTGTCTTAGGTATCGGTCTTTATGCTAACTGCTATAACAATGGACAGGACACTCGCAATTCTCTTTCCATTAAAGTTTGCACATATCCGTTTGAAACATGCAAAGATAATAACTGCGATGGGATGGTCCGTATGTGTGTTTCTCACTCTCTTGCCTGTGTTTGGCATACCCTATTTTGGAGATGCTTTCTTTGGAAGAACAGGTAATTTATTATCTTATGGGTAGACAATAAGGGCCAGTGGGGTGTTCATGGAGGAACAAATATTTACAGATAATGGAAGTTTTAAATCAAGAAATTTCTATTAAAAGTTTAGGATACAGAACAAAAGAGGAAACCAAAGAATTCCACGCTGTCCTTTGAATTTTGGCTCTAAACTTTTAATAGGAATTTCTTGATTTGTTAGGGATGTCTGCATTGCGGACAAAAGAGTTGGCATACGGAGAGCAGGAGAAAGAAAGGTGGGGCAAGATACTGTGGGCGCATATTTTTCAAATTGACTCTATTAATCTTGATGGATATGCAATACTCTATTCAGATAATGAAGTTAATAAAAATTGTTAACGCCCTGCAACAATTGAATTTCATACTGCGCTATTAGGAACTCGTGTAAAATATAAAATTGACAGAAATTGTATGATCTGTTTGTAAATGCTTACCTCAGAAGTAAATTAATTATAACCATATCTTATTTTAAACAGAAGAACAGGTTATTCACAATAACTTTTCTCGAACAATTGCTGTCTAGATCGTTGCCCCTGTGATGGTATTGTATCAGAATCTGTAATTCATTTTATTTCATTCTGTAGGAGTTTGTCTGCCATTTCAAGTGAGCAACGAGAAACTAGCTGGTTGGGAATACTCAGTATTTATTTTTTTGGTAGTAAACTTCATTGCATTTATTGCTATATTTGTAGGGTATGTATGAATTAATTGGCTCCAGCTTTCGACCTTGTACTTGCATATAATTACTTAATATTGTTGAATGGGCTGCAGCACTGATGCCACAATGACCACATTTCGTTTTTGTAACTGAGATTTGATATTTATGATTGCGCAATGAGAAATCTCAGTAATAAAGATCACATAAACCACTTTAAGATGTCATCTGGGCTGTTACATAAAATTGTTTGTCGTGCACGCTTTTTACGCTCAATCTTCCTTCCCGTAATTCTAAAGGTACATTGCTATATTCGTGAGTGTCAAGTCATCGATGGAACAAATGGAAGTAATGGGGAACACTTCAAGCGGAGCCAATGAATATCGCCTGGCTAAGAAGCTAATGATAATTGTGTTTACGGACTTTTTGTGTTGGGTAAGTAGATAACGAATAGTTTATAAACAGCTCTTTAGATGGCATTTACGTAACACAGGTGGTTCTAATTCGTATTATGTTCATTGGAAGTACTCAAAGCTGGGGAAGTCATGTTTCCTTAAGATTTGGCTTTTTTTACGCTGAACATGTGAATGTCAGGAGAGAGAAACATACGTGCTTGCATCGAAGCTCAATTAGATCCTGCACTTGTGTGTATTCACCATTTTAGCTGAATTCGTTTCCAAGCATGCATAATTAATCTCTTGTATAATTGTTCTATTGAGGCACCTTATTTTTTTCCTCACAAAATTTATCCCACAAATTAGCAGTATTTTTTCCACATAGATACAATTCCGTTGTAACAACAAGGATTCGAGGATATGGCATAGTCTATTTGTCATTTCAGGTACCGATTATATTAATAGGATTTGCTGCCTTGGCAGGGGCAAAGATACCGCCTGAGGTCTCAGCTTGGATAGCTGTCTTTATTTTACCTTTGAATTCGGCTGTAAATCCAATGTTATACACTATATCAGCTATAGAATGTGGTGGGAAGTAAGTACCCTATGAAAATTGTAATTACATTTTGTGTGAAATACCTAAAGTTAACTGTAGAAATGCATTCTAATAGAGGTAGCACTTTTTACTCTTTATTCATCAGGAAGAAAAATCCTGCTGTTGGCAAAGTGACTAAAAATAGTTACATCTCAGAATCTTCATTATCAGTTATTGACACCAGGAAAAGCACAGCGTAACGTCCATGAAGTATTGAACGAGAAGAATTACCCGGATAGGCCGGGTAAAATGTCTATCACGCATGGGGGGGGGTCCATCCCCAGACCTCATCCCCATACATCATTACCATACTTTATGGCCCTCATTCATGCCTATACCT